>APFE030033364.1:24158-107671 GCA_000404065.3 Pinus taeda | reverse complement strand
GTTGAGGACAACACTTTTTTGAAGGAGAGGGGCATGTTAGGTCCCTATAATACTAGTGATTACCCCATTACTATTGTAGTTGTATCCCTTATTAATATTGTTGTGCCCCTATTGTCCCCATATTGTTATTAGTATGCCTCATAGAATCCCTCTATTGTTATTTTTGTGGCTTTATATTATTATTGTTAGGTCAGCTAGGTTATATTGTGATTCCTTAGACTCCTATATATAGAAAGGAGGTTTTGTCATTTGAATCATTCAAGAATTGTTCATTTATGTAATGTAAAGGAGGTTGCCCCCTCGAAGAGGCTGAATTCTAAGTCGTTGATCTATATTATCTATTTTTTTGTGAGTTGGTTTCATAACAACTTCTTTCTCTTTCTGATGAATATCTTTAGTTTCTAATGGTAGCCCTTTACTTGTACTCAGATGGAGACTAGGTACTAGGTGCATAAGGTATGTGGCATACCTAAATAGACTAAATGTTTATATAGTACTCAGATGGAAGTGTATGTGCTAAGCTAAGTAGTCAGGAAAATTAATTCTAATCTCATAAGGATTTGTCATAATTTCTCTTGAGCACATAAAAATAATCTCTTCCATTGATGAATCATCTGCATATCCTAACGCAATGGAAAGCAAGGAGACTATAAATTGAAATTGCAGCTTTAGTAACTTATTATCCATTGGCAAGTTAATTCCGAGCATTTGATTAGGGTTTTTCTCCAAATTCTTGAGAAAGTTTAACTTTTCTTCCTTCGCCCAAGTTATAAAATCTTCATGCATCTCTTTATCACTGACGCTTTTACCATTAGCAGGTAATCGTAACAATTTTGCTAAAATCTCCTCAAATATCTGTGGAAAGATATGTCCATCTGAAAGATGGACAATGCTTCTGCTAGACTAGTCATAATTATTAGCTAAGAGGACGACGGTATCAGGGTCAAAATGTGTTGGTCGTAAAAAGGGTTTGAGCAGGCGAAAACTTCAGTATAGTTTGGACTACAGTAAAGTTTGGACTATCAAGTTGACAATTCATTCCTAATTTAGCTCTAAGGGCATGTATATCAACATTTAGTAAATGGGTATAACAAATTTGAGCTAAAGTATTAATAAAATATTCTTTTTACCTCTTTACTGCCATTCTTAAATTAACACCTTTACCAATTGCCATTTCCAAATAATGTACTTCATAGAGAACTTCTAATGACTTATCTGCTGTTTATAATTTGTTTTGGGCAAGTGATGGCCTTTTCCTTGAGTTCAAACAAAAGCTAGAACACGAGTTGTCTACTACAACAAACTTGAATTGAAGCAAAATGGGAATATGCAAACGGTTATTAGCTTAACAAAAGTTTAATTCAAATGTACGCTCCTAATTAATACATCAGTACCAAGCATTTACTATCTAGAGTAGGTACGTTATTAATCTTATGCGTGCGAGAACTATTTAAAACTTCGACCGTCGGATCAGAATAACCTTTGATTGTTGGATGTATCGTGTAATTTAACTTCTTTATTTTCCATTTAAGTTCAATGTGTGATTTGAATAATGATTGTCGATCTGATTTAACGTGAGTTGTAAGATCACGTCGAGTAGCGACATTGGCATTAAATGGTGCATATGTTATTACTCGATGTAAATACTGGACGTTAGATGAGTTGGATAGTAGCCATAAGATCTCATTGAGCATTCACGAGATAGTGAACATCTGGGCATGTTTTGGCCCGATGTTGAATATCCATCGTCAGATTCCGTTGAGCCCAAGCCATTGGATTAAATTGGGTAACGATAATAATGTTATTTGATGGGTAGAGTTGATGTGCAATATTGCATATCAATCGTTGGATTGATTGCTTCCCAGCCATTGGATTACTTCGGGTGATTCCAATACACTTAATCTGTATGCTATATGATCATATACCATCTGATAAGAGTGCTTTGAGCCATCAGATTTCGTCGGGTAGAATTCCACATGCTAATTTCTGCGTTGTTTCATATGCGATGGAAGTGTGGTCCTTTGATCAAGATTGGTTTGGACCATGAGATTTACAGTGTTAGTTTTGCGATGAAATTGATCGTTGGGTTGTTTGATTGATAATGAATGTGTAAATGCGATTTTGGATAGAATTGGATCTCTGCTTTGAATGAAACTCGCTCGTGCTTGAGTTTAATTTATACGATATATGAATGGAATTCTTTTTGATAGAGAGGCTATGATCATGAATTCTGTGACTCCTTAGTGCAAATTTGGGCACAACATCAGGGACAATGATCAACCACACGTGGGAGGCCGAGTAGGGGCTAAAGAATTTTTTTTGGGTGCTACACATGTGAGGCTGAGTTGAATAGTGTTGCACGTATGAGGTCAAGTAGGGGCTAAAGAACATTTTTTGGGCGCTACACATGTGAGGTTGAGTTGAATAGTGCTGCACGTATGAGGTTGAGTAGTCTAGTTTGGCACGTGGGAAGGAGTTGTGAGGTTATCTGGAAGTGGCACATGTGGGAGAAGGAGAATGCTGTTGTTGGAAAATTTTTGCATATTTCCAGGTTTATTTTTGTTGGCTTGACCCACATGTGATTTGAAACTTGAATTTCATGGTTTACATAATACTTCATAACATGGTGATTGCCAATTGAGCTGCCCCTCATGGGTTGAATATTTCTAGGTTTACTTCTATTGCCATTTCTATGTTTTTGAAGGCCAATTTCCATGGTAAGGGAACCTTTAATTTTTCTAAGAAGAATTTAATGAAGAGAAATTTGAAGGGAAAAATCTTTGTTGTTTGTGTGTGATTTTTTTGAGATTTTCCATTGTGAAATTATTGAGTTAAAAGTACTCGAGTATTTTTGTTTTGTAGTTTTCAAAATTTGCAACAGGAAACTAATTTGCTGGGTAAAATATATTCTAGGGATAAAATAGCTACACAGAAACAAAAAATTGAAACTGGTGCTTAGAAATTAACATTAGCTTGCTCAATGTTGCTTCTTTGGGACCTTGGTTCCCTGCAACAACTAATAGAAGGTGGACGCCATCTTCTTTTTGGTCCAATTGTTGCTTGAAAGTGTGCTCTAAGGTTCCATCTTACTTGCTTTTGAGTTGATCTTGGTCCATGTGAGTATCTTTTGACTCTTTTTGACATCTTACTTGCTCAATATGTGTGCCACATTACTTCTTCAACCCTCACGACTACCCCAAAGTGAAGTTGATCCCCTTATGAAGATGGCAGAGTGTTGGAAAAGGAATTTTTAGGAGTTTATTTTGATTGCTTCGATTTGGAGATGACTTGGCTTGATTTGGAGGTTGCAATGGAGCTTCTTTTTGCCTTGGAGGAAGTGGGATGTTGCCTTGGGGAGTGCAAATGCATCATGAATTGTGAGACTGTCATGAAAAATGATGGCCGTGGCCAAAGAGGCGTGCATATGTAAGAAGATGGTCCATATGGGAAACAAATAGGTGTGCCAGGATAGGGGGAAAATGGAAAACTTACAAGAAGTGATCTTGTTTATAGGGCTTTTAGGCAATAACTGTTCCTTTAAATCATGTGTCCTAATAGGTCCACTTCCATGATGCCCACATACCAACACACAACATAAGAATGTCCATTAAAGCAGATAGTTACCGCCAACTAGGGGGTATGTTAACAGTGCTATAAAACCAAGCACCATGAAGATGAAGCTCATAGGTCTTGTTGTGATCGTTCATCGTTAGGGATATAGGATACACTTTTGCACTTCATCCCACATGGCCTTATAGGGCTATAAATTGCACACATTTGGGCTTACAAATGTTGCTGTCAAAAGTTTAGGAATATCCCCTATTGAAAGAGGGCGAACGCACCTAATTGGGGGAAGTTATGTAGATGGATGTGGACTTTGATCTTGATTATCATCATTTAAAGAAGAAACCATAATAGGATCACTAACAAAAAATTTAGGAAGGGAGGATGGCATAGATATCAAAGATAGAACAAACACCGATTTAGGCTCACAGGTCAAAGATGGCACGAACATTGATTTAGACTAATAGGTTGAGAGATTTTCATTAGACTTAATATCTCTTTTATTAATAATTTCATTGGAATGAGGCTAAAGAGGCCTATAATGTTTACAACTTCAGAATACCCAACAAAAATGCATTTCTCACTCTTAGGCTGGGATGCTTCCCTTTTTTAATCAGGAATGTGTGGCCATGCTTCACTATCATACAAACAAATGTGGCTTATATCTAATTTAATTTTACTACATGTTTTTTTCAGTGCTATATTTTTTGAAGCCTTTGTAGGAGTGTAATTGACTATATAATTGCCACAATTAATGGCTTCTCCCGAAAATTGAAGACTCAAGCTCTTGTATTGGATCATACAATTTGCCATTTCCTTTAATGTGTGATTTTTTGTTTCAACAACACCATTTTATTGTGGTGTATATGTAACAATATGTTGCATCTAAATGCGCTATGCAATGTTATAAGTTGTATATTTGTTGTAAACATATTTGTATCCATTTACGTGTTCTTAACGTCTATAGTTAATCTCTAGATTGTTTTTCTACACGTGTCGTATAGGCCAAAAATATGTCGATAACTCACACTTAAGTTTTAAGAAATAAACTCGTGTTTCTAGAGAAGTCATCAATGAAAGTTAAGAAGTACTTGCACCCAAAGAAAGATAGAGAAGGAAGTAGACAATACAAATTACTATGAATAAGTTGCAAGGAGACAAATGTTGATTTGGGTAGCATCAGATGTGCTCTAGCCATGAAAACTAGTGGAGAGGCTAAAGCACATGAGATCTCCAAGACCCAGAAATGGTTTGGGTAGATTCTCACTGGTTTGGGAGACATTAAAATAATTAATATTTTTAATGGAGTTCCTAAGTCTAGACTCTAAACTTAGGAAAAATAAAATATTAATGGGTATTAATATAAAACTAGGTTAGAATGTTCTGAAAGAAATGGATCAAGCCAAATCTAATCTTAGCTGTTGATTAGAGATTTCATTTCGGCCATTGATGGACCAACGAGAAAAGTATAAGAGGAGGCTTGAGGGTCAGTTGGAGAACTCATTAGAGTGATCAGTCATTCTATTCTCTAGAGCGGGGTTTGCTAACAGAGGTAGAATTAGTGATTAGCAGCGAGGGGCAGTGAATACATAGTAGAGAGGCAGAGTTGGTACCAGAGAGAGCGCAGAGCCCAGAGAGATTAGGGCAGAGGCAGTTGGGGGCTACGCAGAGGCAGCCAGGAGAGGCCAACGTGTGTGACGCAGAGGGTCTAAGGGTTGACGCAAAAGCTCCAGAAGCTGCGCAGAGGTTAGTAGAGTTGATGCAGGGCCAAGAGGCAGCGCTGGGAGGATTTTGTGGCATAGATTGGGAGCTGGTGAGCTGGATAGGGTGATGCGGTCCTTATCAGAGTGATGCAGAGCAGTGGAAGCTGCAATTGTTGCTGTGGATCGTTCATCCGGTGATTGATTAGCCAGAATATCTGTCTCCGAGGAGAGGTACTACCGTTGAGGGCATTCTCTGTTGGGTAAGCCATTTTCAGCTCCTTGGTTGTATTCTGAAAACTGCATAATAATAAAACCCTCCGAATAACTGCACCAGTTTTCCCACATTGGGTTTTTTCGGGGACATTGGTCCAAAAATAATAGTGTCACTTGTGTGCTTGTTTTCTTTGCGTTGATGATCTGTAGATGTTGATACTGTACTTGTGTTTATTTTTATTATTTACCTGGTAAATAACTTGTTAAGTAATTAAACAAGTAGGAAGAAATAAACAAGATAGTACAGGAAGAATTTCTAATGGGTTAAACTTAGAAAATCCAACATGGTATTAGAGCGTGGTTGCAGATTACAGGAAAACTGAAGGTATTAGCTAGTAGAGTAGTAGAAGCAGATTCAGCTGTCCCGAGTGACAGAGCTGATCCATGTAGAAGGCGACAGAGGAAGGAGTGACGCAGAGAGACTGCGTCATCATTCTCGGCCAGAGAAAGGCAACACAAAAGCTAAGGGAGGTAGAATAAGGCTCACGTAGAAGCTAGGAGGGCTGACGCAGTTAGGTATGGGAGTTGATTTTCTAGTGTCGGGATTGCGTAGAGCCAAGTGGCTCAATCCTTCAGTTGCTGGGGCATAGGAGATTGTGGGTAGTTTGCAGAGCGACGCTGGTGGGGTACTGTGGTTAGAACAATACCTAATAGGGTAAGACCAAGGTGGAGGGAGTTGCTGCCGAGGTGGATTTCTAGCCAAAGAATCCAAATTGGTGTCAGACGATTGGAGTGGGGCAACTTGACGTTGGCAGAAGTATTTCCACAACGGAAATGGAGACTAAGAGGGAGTTGAATTGAGAACTTCTAGACGGAAAGTTGAGAGACTTGGAAGAGTGGAAAGAAGAGAAACGAAATGGCCGTGAATGGACTGATGGATCAGGATTGGTTGGACGGTGCATCCAACTTCGTGGTCTGGAAGGCCAGGATCTTGTCCATTATAGACAAATATCGCATCAAGGACTTTGCCTTGAAAACAATAGCGATCCCAGTTGACCCAGCTGAAAATGAGAAGTATGAGGAGGCAATGGCCAGGGTGAAGTGCATCATCCTTGATGGGGTCAAGGATCATGTGGTGCCACATATTGCCAAGAAGGACAGGACAAATGAGATGTGGGAGGCCCTGAAGAAACTGTACTAGCATACTTCCGTTCAGAGGAAGATGTTACTTGAAAATCAGCTGCGGTCATACTAGATGCAGAAGGGAGAGCAGATAGATATCTTCCTCGGTCGATTGAAGGAGATCCGGGACCAACTGACTTCCATAGGGGCCACGCCAAATGAGGAGATGTTGGTGAGGACCGCACTGAACACAGTCTCTGTGGATTGGGAAGTATTTTTCCAGAGCATACTGGGCAGGTTGAAGATTCCAGATTGGGAGGAACTGTGGGCAGCTCTTTGTCAAGAAGAGATCAGAAGGTTGACCAATGCGGGGAATAGTGGTAAAGGGGTCAGGATCAAGAAGGAGGAAGAAGAGGATGCGACTCTAGCATCTGCGGGAAAGTAGGAGAAGGGGAAGAAGGACCTCTCCAAGGTCAATTGCTTCCATTGTGGGGAAATGGGTCATTTTGCGAACCAGTGTCCTAGGAAGAAGAGTAAGGGAGAGGCTTCGGACTCGAAGGCAACGCCAGCGAAGGCGGAGAAAGAAGTCGAGGAGGATGACGATTGTGCCATGAGTGCTCATGTGCCATTTGAGAAGAAGTGGGAAAACATCGAGCTATAGTCAGGTAGACCACATGCGATGAGGGGTAGGATCCTTGAGGTACCCAACCTCTTGGATTATACCTTGCTACGGGAGCCTCGAAGAGTAGTAGGACTGGCGAATGTCAGTAGAGACAGATGTGGATGAAGCGGCGGAGAGTGCTATAGTGCAGGAGTCCCCTGGCAACGCGAGGCTAGCAGGCTGCAATAGTGCGAGAGGCACAGGAGTTTTGCACCAGTGAAGGATGGCACGAAGAGGTGTGTAGCGGTGCGAGATGCAGGGAGTTGTTGCAGCAGCACAGAGGTCAGTAGAGGGAGCACTTGTTAGCGGCAGAGGGAGCTTTAACATCGCGAGTGTTTCTAGCCTGACAGGGATGTCAGTAGTTGGGTGGATTAGTTACTTACTTCTCAGTAACTGAGTTGCAGTGTAGTAGTAGCATGCAGCAACACGATACAACATGATGAGAGCGGGATGCAGTGCAGATGTAGTGTTGGGAGTATGAACCAACAGCAACACGGATGTAGAGGGAGCTGCCGTACGGATGCAACAATGGCAGTGGCAAGGCCATGGGTAGCAGTACAGGATGCAGCAGTGCAGAGGATGTTGGGCGGGGAGGCCTAGCATCAACATAGGGATCGATGTTGGATAATCAGGATGATACTCAGTGAGGAGTATTACTAGAATACAGTCCTTGCTAAGAGGGAGTGTTGATTTGGGGTAGCATCAGATGTGCTCTAGCCATGAAAATTGGTGGAGAGGCTAAAGCACATGAGATCTCCAAGCCCAGAAATGGTTTGGGCAGATTCTAACATAATTGGGAGATATTAAAATAATTAATATTTTTAATGGAGTTCCTAAGTCTAAACATAGGAAAAATAAAATATTAATGGGTGTTAATATAAAACTGGGTTAGAATGTTCCAAAAGACATGGATCAAGCCAAATCTAATCTTAGCCGTTGATTAGAGATTTAATCTCGACCGTTGATGGACCAACGAGAAAAGTATAAGAGGAGGCTTGAGGGTCAGTTAGAGAACACATTAGAGTGATCAGTCATTCGATTATTTAGAGCGAGGTTTGCTAAGAGAGATAGAATCAATGATCAACAACGAGGGGCAATAAATACATAATAGAGAGGCAAAGTTGGTACCAGAGAGACAACGCAGAGCCCAGAGAGGTTGATGCAGATGCAGCTCGGGGCTACGTAGAGGCAGCCAAGAGTTGTGCAGAGCCAGGAGAGGCCAGCATGTGTGACACAGAGGGTCTAAGGGCCGATGCAGAAGCTCCAGATGTTGCACAAAGGCTAGCAGAGTTGACGTAGGGGCAAGAGATAGCACTGGGAGGATTTCGTGGGACAGACTAGGAGCTGTTGAGCCATATAGGGTAACACAGTCCCTATCAGAGTGACACAGAGCAGTGGAAGCTGCAATTGTTGCTGTGGGATCGTTTATCCGGTGATTGATCAACCAAAATATCTGTCTCCGAGGAGAGGTCCTATTTCCGAGGGCATTCTCTGTTGGGTGAGCCATTTCTGGCACCCTGGTTGTATTCTAAAAATTGCATAATAATAAAACCCTCTGAATAGCTGCATTAGTTTTCCCACATTGGGTTTTTCTGGGGACATTGGTCCAAAAATAATGGTGTCACTTGTGTGCTTGTTTTCTTTCAGTTGATGATATGTAGATGTTGATACTGTACTTGTGTTTATTTTCATTATTTACATGGTAAATAACTTGTTAAGTAATTAAACAAATATGAAGAAATAAACCAAATAGTACAGGAAGAATTTCTAACGGGTTAAACTTAGAAATTCCAACAACAAAGACATGCCAAGAGGCATGTTTTTCAAAGCTATCCTAATGATCTATTTCTACAAGAAACGAGAGAGTCTAGTCACCATATTGTGATTACATAGTTGTTGCAATGAGTGATAGTTTAGATAATTAGATTGCTGATGCCAAAGTTTGCTCAATTCATCGATATGAGCAATAGAAATTGGTGAAAATATGATGACCCAAAGCTCTCAAATTTGTACAACATGGTATTATCATCAATAATTCTAGTGGCTCAGACATGCTCACATTCTCTTAAATCCTTGATTAGAACTTGGTGAGGTGAAAACTCTACCGTTTTACTTATACCTGAATGAGTGATATGTTGATAGAAGATTGGAGGAGAGGCTTGGAACACATGATACACCATTAAAATGACCATCATATAGCTAAACTGTTCCAAATCCCACAACACTGAGAGATATTTCATTGCCAACAAATATTTGTTTGGTGTTACATTCATTAAAAGTAGAAAGAATGACTTTATCCTTAGCCATATGATAAGATGCTCTAGAGTCAAGACGCCGCACACAGAAGGAGTAGATGTATTGAAGGAAAAACTAGAAGAAGAAAATGTATGTTTGTGAGAAGAAGATTTAGAAGAAGAAGAATGAAGATTGATGTTTTGCTTCTTCCTTGTTGCTTCAAAGCCTCCATCCTTTTAAAGCATCTAAACTTTGGCCACAAAATTGTGATGTCTATTAGTCTTCTTACTTTCTGATCTTTGTCCTTTGTTACTATTGGGAGTAGAAGTTGGTTGAGAGGGTTGGGACCCTTGTTTTGCTTGTTGTTTTGAGGATGTTGATTCTTTTCATATTTGGATTTATCCTTCTATTAGTGATGTCTATTAGTCTTCTTACTTTCTGATCTTTGTCCTTTGTTACTATTGGGAGTAGAAGTTGGTTGAGAGGGTTGGGACCCTTGTTTTGCTTGTTGTTTTGAGGATGTTGATTCTTTTCATATTTGGATTTATCCTTCTATATGACCACTAAGGATTTGTTAGCTGTACTTGCAATGCTTATCACTCCAAGATGCAAGACCTTATCTTGCTCTCTAGTCAACGGATCCCAAAAAGTTTTAAGAGAGGGTGGTTTGTAAGAAACCCATATAGCTTCTTTGATAGAGTGAAGAGTAGATACAAAAATTGAATATGCACTTTCAAGCTTAGCAAGAATAACAAATATATTTGGTTATCCTTTATTTCTATTTTGTAGTTTGCAAGTAAGTTTTTCAACTGAGATAGATAATGTTCAATGTGATAGAAATCATCGAGATTTAAAGAAATTAATTGCTTTTCAAATTGGTAGGCTCAAATCTTAGTGTCTTTACAAATATGGCTTCCAATTCCGTGCAAGCTTCACCTGGGTCTTCAATTCCTTGAAGGTGAAATTGTATGTCTTTTTTTGTTTAAAGTTCGACATTTCATTAATTGAAGGAAGCATTACAAAAGAGAGTTATCTGTTCTGGTGGCCTACTCGACGGGAAACCAGACTAGTAGCACAGGTTTATAATCTTGAGGTTACTAAGGCCTCGCTTAACCAGTTTATCAAACAAAAAGAAGCAATGTCCAAAATGTACATACTACACCGATAGGCAATAAACATGGACGTCCTGATATACAAAACCCAATAAACATGGAGTGCTCTGACAATGCCATTAAATACTTTGAATTTTGCCGCTGAGAATAAGAGCCTTGAAATGCCAGCCCATGCCTATTGTTGGACTTTGACTGGAGGAGTAATTGAGTGAGAACCAGGGTAGCTTAATTGTGATTTCCACCATTCCCCAAATTGGGCCTAATTTGATGCTGTAGGTTATGGCGTTCGACAGAATGCAAGAAGACAAAGGATACTTGGAGAGAAATGAACCATTAAGGTGAGCCTGACAAGCTTGCTTGAACGCCAAAGCCACCAGGTGGATGCGGTAAGATAATGAGGATGAAATAGGATATGGATTGATAAATAGAATTGCCACCTTTGAAACAACCAGAAAACACCCAAAGACAAACCAACCAGAGTATGCATGGCAACTATGAGGATAATTGGCATGGTGGCTGAAAGGAGGCAATACCGACAACTTAGAGAGGTGAGCAGCGCTGATCGACAGAAGGAACAACATAACTGAAATAGGGGGTTCCCTCACTATGACTAAACTCTCTGCCATCAGTGCATTGAGCCCCTTCGAATAATAATTGATTGCCATCATATGCTTGCAAGCCACATTGGAGCAAGCGTACCTCCACACTAGGTTCTTTGATGAGATCCTCGTGTGGGAATTTATTAGAGTGTACCAATGCTTGGGAGAGAGCACTTGAAAGGCCAGGTGGCTCGTATAACCATTCCCTCGCATCATGAGCATGATGTTTGGCTTGGATGGACACCTGTCGTAGGGGAATAGTCTTGTAGTGCAATAGAGATGCATGAATTCCTCAATTGATCAAGAAAGGTGAAATTGTATGTCACTAAAGATGGACATTTTGATTAGTACATGTGCTTCATCATTTACTATACTCCATTTGGATTTTATTGCAACATCAATGGGGGAATTTTCACTTCCCTAAGTAATATTATAAAGTTCTTTACTTTGTAGTACATCCTCCATATGGGATTCAATAAGAAGTAGTTTACAATGATAAATGGCAGCATGCGAGGTCATCTCACATGCTAAACCAAGAAATAATTGCTGACCCAATGCTGAAGATGCAACCTGAAGTACCCTTTCGATCTGTACCACAATCCATAATCTGTTGTGCCTCTAAGATACCTCAAAACATTCTTTGCAACAACCCAATGAATTTTGGTCGGTTCCATCATGAACTGACTCAGTTGGTTTACTGCAAAACAAATATTAGGCCGTGTGTTGACCAAGTATGTCAACGACTCGATGAGCTGCCTGTATAATGTAGCATCTACTTGCTTTGCTTTGCTAGCATCCACCTTCCTCCAGTTTTTGACTAGAGGCATGGCCATGGGCCTGCAATCCTGCATATGAAACCTTTTGAGAATCTCCTGTGTACTTGCCCTGTCCCATCACCATCACCTTGCCAAACCTCGAATCCAAGGAAATAGTGAATAAGCCCTATATCCTTTATCTCAAACTCCCTTGCAAGGTTTTCCTTACAATGCTGAATCAAGCTATCTGCTCTAGTCAGTATAAGATCGTCAACATAGAGCACTATAATGAGCAAAAGCCCTCAAACCATGATGTAGTATAGGATGGGATCTGCTTCACTCTTAGTGAAACCCAATCCTGAAGGTAGCTATCAATACGAGTGTACCATGTTCTCGGAGCCTGCTTGAGCCCATAACGAGCTCTCTTTAGCCTGCACACATGCGTGTCTCTGCTGAACTGGTCAAACCCTCAACTTCCTCCACATAAATCTCCTCCTCAATAACTCAGTTGAGGAATGCTGTCTTCACATCTGTCTGGTGGATCTTCCACCCCATCTGTGCTGCAAGTGCCAAAACTGTCTTGATGGATGAATATTGTGCTACTGGGGTAAATGTCTCATTATAGTCTATGCCCTCAACTTGTGAGAAGCCCTTGGCCACAAACTTAGCCTTGTACTTCTCCACACTCCCCATCTGCTCCATGCTTCACCTTGTACACCCAACGTGAGCCTACTATTGATTTGCCCTTTGGTCGTGGCACAATATCCCAGACATCGTTCGTCATGGAGGAATATTCCTCCGCCATGGCATCTTGCCAAACCTGTTGAGAGGCTGCTTCCTCATAACAAGAAGGATTTATGTCCAACAACTCTGACATCAATGCCATATATCCTGTGTACCTCTATTGCTGTTTGCTCTGCCTGAACATACAACGAGGAGCTTCAACATGCTCCCGAGCCTCCTGAATCAACTTGTCGGCCCACTTGGCTCTCTTCCTCCCTGTGCTAGGAGTCTTTGATTGAGTAGCTACTTGCTCTCGTCGTGGTCTCTCCTCATCATCCTACTGGTCATCTTTTTGTGCGATCCTCTTGTAACTTGGTTGGGACTCAATCTGTGATCTTGGTTGAGGCTCGTCCTTAGGTACTCCAACCTGCTCTCGCTCTAAGGACTCCCTCAGAGCGTTGTCCTCCTCAAACCTCACGTTTCATCTAATAGCTGTCTTCTTGAGTGATGGAATATACACCCTGTACGCTTGACATGTCTCATTGTAACCCACAAAAATACCCTTTTCAGTTGTGGACTCCAGCTTCTTCTTGCTATCCTTGGACACATTGCAGTAAAATTTTGTGCCAAAGATGCTAAAGTGCGAAACGTCAGGCTTCTTTCCTTTGAAACCCTCCTATGGTGTTACTCGTCCAAGCACCCTGTGTGGACTCCTGTTCTGTAGAAATATTGTAGTGTTGCATGCCTCTGCCCACAAGAACATATGTAGTCCTTGATCATGCAACACGGCCTTTGGTCGCTCCAACTATGCTGCGGTTCTTTCTCAGCCACCTCATTCTATTGAGGGTTATGGGGTGTTGTCAGGTCTCTCTTAATGCCCTCCTTGGCACAGTAATCCTTGAAGGCATTGGAGACATATTTCCCACCATTGTCACTCCTCAATGCTTTGATCTTCTTCCTGGTCTGGTTTTCTACCAAGGCCTTAAACTCCATGAATTTTGAGAAGACCTCCTCGTCCTTCATCAAGAATATCCATGTCTTTTGGGAATAATCATCTTTGAAAATAACATAAAACCTGTGTCTCATAAATGATGGAGAATAGAAGTGCCTGCATACATCTTAATGTGCCAACTCCAAAATCCCTTTGGCTTTGTTGTCTTGGCCCTAGAAAGATGACTTAGCATACTTGCCAAGTGTGCACCCCTTGCACACTCCATTCTAGTCAGTATTGTACTGTGGTAGCTCCATGGTTATTTGCTGCAGTATCTTCAATGCCCCTTGATGCAAGTGTCCCATGTGCCCGTGCCAAAGTTCGCCTACATCTCTGCTCTACACACCTCCTGCCTTGCTGATCAAGGTTGCACGTCTCAACTTGCAACCTGTAGAGATTCTTCATCCTCACACCTATTTGGCTTCACTGATCGAAAAGCTAGATGCTTGAGGTAAGCCTTACCTCTGCTGAAGATGACATCATAACCCTTGTCCTCCAAGGTTGCCACTAAAAAAAGGTTCTTCTTCAAGCCTGGAACATAGAGGACATCTCTGAGATGGAGAGAGCTCCAGACTCCCTCTCAAAGCTGACAACACCAACTCCCCTAGTTGTGTACGTACCATTATCTCCTCGTTGAATATGAACCTGCATGTCCTTCTCTTACAGCTAGCTAAAATACTCCTTGTTCCCAGTCATGTGGAAGGATGCTCTAGAATCAATATACCATGTGTCGCTGCCCACTGAGCTTGCCATGCAAGCTATCAAAGAGAAATCTTTCTCGAACTAAGAAGAAAACCCATCTACCTCAGCTGATGCAACCTCATGATCCTTATTGGACCCCTTCTTCCTGTTAGGACACTTTGTGGCATATTGCCCGAACTCATGGCAATGGAAGCACTTGATCTTGATCATATCCTTCTTGCCCTTCTCGCCCACTGGTCTTGGTCTTGCCCTTACCCTTCTCGCCCTTGGCTTTGCCACCTTTGCCTGCTAGGGCAAAGTTCTCCTTGTCCTCTGTTGTAGCTTCTCTACCAGCTCTCGTGCCTTTCCAGATCTCTTCTTGAACGTAGTCACTCAACAACCTTTCCTAACTAGGAATATCCTCTTTGCCACTTATTGCATCCTAGAAACTACACCAAGACTTGTGGAGTCCCATACCACCTAGCTCATCCCGAACCTGAGTGAACTTTGAAAGATATGTGATGATGGGCTGTCCTTTGATCATCCTAATACTTCTTAGCTTCTCTTTGAGAGCAAGCTTCCTTGCATCGCTGGAATCTTTATACAAATCTAAGATAGCTTTAAACATCTCATATGTTGTATTCTTCTCATGGAGATGAGGACTAATAAGGTCTCTGATCCCCTCAAGAATGATCCTCCTCGCTTCAGTGTCATTCTTGTCATGCTGGGCCAACTGTTGGGGATCTTGAGGTGGGATCATTTGCGTCTTCACAAACTCTATCACCCCATTATCTTCCAACACAACAAATATCTGCTCCTTCCATGCACAGAAATTTGAGGCTCCCTCGAAACAGTGATTTTCCCTCAGTCCTTGGAACACCATACTTGTATCCAAAGAACTTCTTTTCAAAACTCTGATATACACTCTTCGCAAATTAATCAACTTGGTGCTGGACTTTATACTGATCTCAGCTCTGATACCATGTTAATTTTCCATTAACAAGTTATAAGCAATGAAATAAAAACACAAAGATAAAAACACATCATACAAATTGATACACTTATTTTTTCTCAAGTAACCCAACAAGGAAAAACCTGTCTCCTTGATGTGGTATTTTATTGATGCTGAGCAATTGAATCAATTACAAAGTAATTTGTCACTTTGAGAACACACTTGTTCTCTTGCTGATCTAGGCTGGACGTGCCCTGCCAACCCTTGATCCCAATGCCTAATTGTTAATTTTAGGTTAACATGTTTTTTGCTCAGGACAGTTATTGCAGAGTTCAATATTAGCCCATTTACCAGTCCATTTATTTTCATTAGCTATCACATGAATCATTATCACATTGATAGTAACTGAAGAAAGAACATAAATGATAGATGCAGAAGACAAACCAAGACCAAAAAACACAAGTATATGGCTAAAGCCAGGGAAAAACCCCAAGATGGGGAAAACCCTTTTTTTCTTATCATTAATATCAAATGTTCAGCAGAGAGATTACAATAATTCAAAGTCGAAATGACTTGCTAATTGAAGATCAAATATCACAACCCTTAGACAAGGGAAGGGATTAATCAAAGCTGTGATTCTGGCACCCTTTGCATGCACCAAGGTATCTTCATCTCTATAATTTGGGTCACTAGTTGGGGCATAAACATGGTCTGCTACAACACCCTTATTCATACTCATCAAACCTTTTATTGAATGCGACTTCCCATTAGACAATGCTTCCAACGACTTGTTGACCTTTAACCTTATTTTAGTCTTCAAATATGAATCACACAACCTTTTGATCAGGCATTCCCGACATCGACATCCTAGCTGTAGCTTCTCGACCTTCAAAACATGGTATTCAAGGCTTGCAACTTGACTGAAGGTGACTCAAACTATTGTTGCCAACTCCTAGGAGAGATTCACCATGAGGATCATGCCCAAAACATCATTAGATCAATCCTTATGCAAAGCGGTGGCCTTTGCTCCAAACTCGGACCTGTAAGGAATAAGAAAAACACTCCTTTGCATGCACCAAGGTGTCTTCATCTCTGTAATTTGGGTCACTGGTTAGGGCATAAACATGGTCTGCTACAACACCCTTATTCATACTCATCACACCTTTTATTGAATGCGACTTCCCATTAGACAATGCTTCCAACGACTTGCTGACCTTTAACCTTCTTTTAGTCTTCAAATATGAATCACACAACCTTTTGATCAGGCATTCCCGACATCGACATCCTAGCTGTAGCTTCTCGACCTTCAAAACATGGTATTCAAGGCCTGCAACTTGACTGAAGGTGACTCAAACTATTGTTGCCAACTCCTAGGAGAGATTCACCATGAGGATCATGCCCAAAACATCATTAGATCAATCCTTATGCAAGGCGGTGGCCTTTGCTCCAAACTCGGACCTGTAAGAAATAAGAAAAACACTCCAAAACCCAAAAATTGCCCATGCCTTATCTTTCTTCTTTTGCGACTGCCTCAGAGATGAAGGAATGAAGCACTTCGATGATCTAATGAGGATGGAGGACACTTCTATTTATATAAGATGGAGAGGGGTTCACTTTAACTAATTAACCCTAAGCCGACCTTGATATATTACACATGTGAGGGCTTGCTTTCAAAAATATACTTTTCCTTATCCAAATTTAGTGGTCTTTAGGTCAATTTTGGTCCTCTTGAAAAGAGGAATTTAATGCAATAATTATCTTCATCAAATGAGCTGTTCAAAGTGGAATTTGGCCCTAGTTGCCAATTTTTAACACTCCCTCTCAACTGGGGAGAAATCCACCTACCAATCTATCCATCATTATTCCATCCTGTCATCATATATCGTCTCTGCATCACGTCTCAACTCTGCTGAACACTAGTTTAGATAATGAAAAAGAATTGATCGAGAGTGAGTCACAAGACCTTGCCACTTTCCACTGGCAAAAGTCAATCCACATAACCAGGGCTCGAACCCCAATTAGACTTGATCCAAAGTGTTCAAATTGCTTGACCATCATGCATCTTAGACATAAGGAGTACGACAATACATGATACGTCCATCAGTAGTGCTATGGTCCCTATCCACTTTTCCCAACTCATTGGCCAGATGAGAGGTACTTCCCATGTGTCCCAGACTACGTGGGTAGGATGATACTGGAGCAATAGCAGGGAAAGAATGAATCACATCCTGCTCACAACCACATGTAGGGAAAGGGTGAACCACATCCTACAATCACATGTCACGACCATCGTAGGGAAAGGATAAACTACATCCTACGCGCATGCAAACCACCAAGAGGAGGGAAAGGGTGAACCACATCCTACATGCATGCCAACCAACAACCATAGGAAGGATCCTACATGTGGGGAAAGGATGAACCCTGTCCTAGCGACATGTCCACATGTGACAACCAATAGATTCCTATATGCATCTCTCATTGGGTTGTCTGCAGGAGAAGGTGAACCACTCATCTTGCTCATATGCCATAGGTGGTGAACCACTCATCCTATGCATATGTCATCAATAGTAGGGGAAAGTGAACCACTCACCCTACACACATGTCAACTGTCATGGGGTATCACAGGTGAAGGTGAACCACTCACCCTATGGTCGCTCATAGCTCCAAGAAATACCCCAAGCTCCCCAGGAACTTCCAGAGTTCAATGTTCAATTGGGACCCTCCTAGTAGGGTATATCCACAACTTCCAGCCTCTCTTTGAAGGAAGATAATCCTGATCTTGACAGTAATCTATATATTCAACCAAGAATCATAGAGTCCTCACTACCATATCCAAATAAAGAGGTACTTGATGCCAATATGCTTGAAATGCTCGTGGAACATGAATTTTCTGAAAAGCGAGTCCCACTCAGATTATTGCAGTATTTAATGGACGTTTCCATCATGTACTTCACTGAAGAGCTTCCTCAAACAGCCTCAACAGTGCTTCCAGACTTCAGTTTATGAAACAAGGAGGATCCCAAGAAGTGTAGCACTTGGATGTGCTCTTTCCATTTATTATACTGCCATCCTAGCCAATATTAAAGATCCATTGAATCTTAAATCCCTAGAAGTGTACATCAAATCATAGTTAAATAAGCAGCTATTCAATAAGAGGCTTAACCATATATTGTCCCAGAGACATTGTAGCAAGTTGTATGTCTGATCAGGTGTTTATCAAGAACACCAGCATATCCTCAAGTTATTTATATCTGGATCATCAGCTTCTCCATTTCATCAGACCTGTCTTTCAATTTGACTTCTAAATGTCAACTCTCTCTTAAGAGGATCATCTTCTGTATCTTTGATTATGGCTCCCTCTAAATATTGGGAAAATGATCTTGTTCGAAGCATTGTCCGCAATTTTTCCTGTAGTTATTCATTTGGACCATGTGCCAAAGTCATCCATTCTGGCAGGGATTCCATAGCTCCCTCTGAAGTCTGTCTTCAACTGATCATCCAACCTTTGCTCCTCATATTTAAGATGAGATATTAACATGCTGCATTGCTAGTAACTTCAGTAGACGTGCTCTGAGTTTTGCCTTGGAATTATCTGCTCTATCCCTTTTTGACTTCAGAGCATGTTATCATAGGCTAGATTCATAAGACTATGCATAACTGCTGATGTACTAGATTCCTTCAAAGATTCAGTGTTGTAGCAGAAGAATGTGGCAAGAAAACAATGTACTTTAAACTGATGAAAAAAATTGACTTCTGCCCCTAAGGTGCTGATACTGTCATTGGTAAAGACCTTTGCAACTATCCTTATTACAAGACTTGAATGAAATCATCCTTCCACCAGACTACTGCAACAATGGAGCAACCCCGAAAATGATGGGACTGCTGCTAGATAAAGCCCAAACTTGATGAAGATCTTCTTACTGTTGTACAAAACTTCTGCAGGGATATGATATTATAGTTTCAATACTGTAACCCTTCAAAAACTTAACTGCTGAAAGCCAGCTTCAACTGAAATCTTCACTGTAGAAGATTTGTTTGATTTTGTTGAAATGCTAATAGTATTGACTGTGGATGCCAACTATAGTACTGACTGCCAAATCAATCTTGGTGACTGCCCATGTATCTGCTACACCTCTGGTTTGACCAAACCATTCCTTGTTTACGGTATTAACGATAAGCAAGGGAAACAGCACTACAGTAACCTTTACTGAGTAAATTTGCCAATGAAACAATGCTTTAGAGTACGATGATCGGTGGATGCTATGAGGTTTATCATTGAGATCGAAGACACTACAAAAGTCAACTGAAGTCAGAGGATCTTTGGCATTCATGATTTCAAGATCATCATAGAACTTCCTCAGGTCTGTTTCTTTACTCCAGAAGATTTATACCTCTTCATAGGCACCTTATGGGTATGCATCCGACCTTTTCAGTACCGGCTAGTGCCAGTGAGGAGTATGTCTGCAAGGATCACTATGTTCTTTAACTTTTTAAGGCAGTATTTTTTTTGTAGCACCTGAGCCTGCAACATACCTTTTCTTACTACAATGATTTGTAAGAACTTATGGCTATAGGTGCACCAGACTTAGATCTGTTTTAAATTTAAAACAGCGAATACACAACCATGATGCTCTGTAACAAAATTTAAATCAAATGCTTAGAAGTGCCTTGCAGATTGACCTTAAATTGGGCAAGTGCATTCATGCTGGACTTAAACTTTAGATTATAGATTTTGTTGCAGATTTATGGTGATCGTCCTTTTGTTGTGACCAATGTTACCAGACTTGGAATCAGCAATAAATCGGCGAGGCAAAAGAACGAAGAGTTTTAATCGGATTGGGAAAAAATCGGTGGATACAATAAATAAAGATATACACATATATTGAATTAAAAAAAATATTTTTCCTTGATATTCAATAAAGCCATGTCCAAACAATGCATAATATCTATAGATGTCCAAAAACTCATGAGGGCAATGTGTATACTTCAAGTATAAAATATATTTAGTATTGGAAAACATTTAAAAATAGGTACAAAGATTCAAACGAGACGAGGAACTTCCATGTTTTTGTCAACCAACACTGCGGACTTGCTAAAAATCTTACTTGGGGTTATAGTAACATGACATCTAAATTGGGTCAAGTTCGGATTGGTAGTGCATTATACCCATTTGTAGATCACTTATACACTCGACGACAACAAATGAATTTAAGGAATTGTTTCATTATTATAGGTCCTTGTAAAGTTCCAACATTTTGCTCTGATTTGCTTTCATTCAAAACGATATAGAACTTTAACATACTACAACCAATATCTTTTATTCAAAATGATATTTTTAAAGGAAAAGAATATTGCTCGACCATTGTGGAGTAGCCACAAATATGTATGTATACCAGCCAAGTCAATAGCTACTGGCATGAGCATCGAGGCAAGTAGTTCATATTTGGTAAGTGGACCCATAGTTCACTTAGGTGACTCTTCGAGCGGGGGAAAGGTGGCGTGGATGGACCTAAGGCATAGAAAACCCAAAAAGTAATGTAGTTTGGTAAGACAAGCGATCCAACCAATGCTAAAGTTGTTGCGTAATACATGAAGTCGACTGCCTAATATTGTATTCATGAAGCTGACGAGCAAAACCCATTGCAACCTTGATGAATTAGAGAAAGGGTTCATGTTTATTGAAGTCGAAGTGCGCGCAGTGAGGGCAGAAAGTGACAATGGCGTCGTTTGATCCACAACGTCTCTGGATAGGCGGGTGACAAGAAGAAATGAAAGCGAACTCCCAGCAGGGCGGGCGACAAGAAGAAGTGAAAGCGAAACCACAAAACAAAACCCTGCGTACTTTTAATATATGAATTCGAGTAGCTCGTCGAGTCCTCTACAAATCGCCGAAATTGCGAGTTAAACTCGCGTTAACCACGAGTCAAACTCGGTCAACACGATTGTGACTCGCCGAGATTCAGATCAGTGTGTTTGGTTGAAAAACAACGTCAGAATCGTGAGTACTCGTGAGTGATCAGAGACTCCTGTAACACTGGGTGTGACAATCCTCTCGTTCTCAGATTATACTTTTATGCTACTAACTAAATCGAAGAGCAAGGTGATGAGCCTTAACAGATGATCCATTGTCCTAGGTCTCCTTTTAGCATAGGAGACTCGACTTCTTTTTACTTTATGATAGACGTTTGAAAGCTTCTATTTGTATGGTGAAGATTTTGAAGAGAAGTTAGGAAGATCAAAATAAAGATACAAATGACGACATACTGCCCATGGCCATGACTTGTTCACAACTCTGATTGTGAACAAGTCTCATCATTAGAACTTCCATACGATACTATCATCACTAATTTGCCAAAATATCATAACTACCTCGGATTGTAAGGATGCCATTCCAATACTTCTTCTAATGCTAACTGTACGAATGCGTATATGATGATGCCATTATTGATCTCCTCATTTGAGACGATACACAAATCTGAAACTTATTTGCCAAAACAGAGATACAAGGAAGAAGTGAGATCCTTGGCATATAAAAATCACTTCAACTATATGCCTAAGGATCCGGTTCTCAAAAACAGGTACTTTAATTCTTCAACCAAGGCATCATAATGGTTCGGCCCTGTCTCTAAAGGCAAAATATCCTAGCACAAAAGTGTGATACTCGGTCTCAATAAGCACAAAATTGCTGATGTGAAATCTTTGACAGGGATCACGCCTGAAATTTAATTTAAGACCTCAAGGAGTTCGGTCCTGTGAATGCTTTTGATTTTTTTGAAGAGATGAAGCCTTGAATGGAGACTTGTCAACAAGTTTCTTAGTAATTGCATTCTTCTCTTGCTTGGGCTTGTCCTCACATTGATAGTAACTGAAGAAAGACCATAAATGATAGATGTAGAAGACAATCGAAGACCAGAGAACACACAGATATGGCTCTAGCCAGGAAAAAACCCCTAAGATGGGGAAAACCCTTTATTAATTCTTCTTATCATTAATATCAAATGTTCAACAGAGAAAGAGAGTACAATAATTCAAAGTTGAAATGACTTGCTAATTGAAGATCAGATATCACGGCCCTTAGACAAGGGACGAGCTTAATAAAAGCTGTAATTCTTGCACCCTTTGCATGCTCCAAGGTATCTTCATCTCTGCAATTTGGGTCACTGGTTAGGGCACAAACATGGTTTGCTACAACACCCTTATTCATACTCATCACATCTTTTATTGAATGATGCTTCCCATTAGACAGTCCTTCCAACTACTTGCTGACCTTTAACCTTCTTCTCATCTTCAAATATGAACCACACAACCTTCTGATCAGGCATTCCAGACAACGACATCCTAGCTATAGCTTCTCGACCTTCCAAACAACATATTCAAGGCCTGTGACCTGACTAAAGGTGACTCAAACTATTGCGGCCAACTTTTAGGAGAGATTCACCATGAGGATCATGCCCAAAACATCATTAGATCTGTCCTTATGCAAAGTGGCAGCGTCTGCTCCAAAGTCAAACTTGTTGTAAGGAACAAGAAATACACTCCAAAACCCAAAAATTGCCCACGCCTTATCGTTCTTCTTCTGCAGCTACCTCAAAGATGAAGGAATGAAGCACTTCGATGATCTAATGAGGATGGAGGACACCTCTATTTATATAAAGATGGCGAGGGGTTCACCTTAACTAATTAACCCTAAGCCGACCTTGATAAATTACACATGTGAGGGCTTGCTTTCAAAAATATACTTTTCCTTATCCAAATTTAGTGGTCTTTAGGTCAATTTTGGTCCTCTTGAAAAGAGAATTTAATGCAATAATTATCTTCATCAAATGAGCCGTCCAAAGTGGAATTTGGCCCTAGTTGCCAATTTTTAACACTAATCCTTTGTGCATTTCATGGCTCTATTTCCTTGCGCACTAGCCTATCTCCTTGTGCACAAAATCTTCTATTTTGTAGCACACTAGGCTCCTATTTTTGTGCGCACTTGGCCTCCTATTTTGTAGCACAATTCTCCTCAAACTATGAGCACTTGATCTTCAATGCTACGCACACCACAAGCAAAGAGATCTCACACAAACTTCTGCACACAACAATGAACAATCCTTGTGCCTTCGTCCTTCTTTAGATTCGATCCATGCTAGATTAGGCAAGTTCAAATTTAGAACTCGAGTTGTTGATTGACAAGTTAACTGAATCGAACTGGTTCTCTCTCTAATCATCATTGGAGTCATAACTCATCCTTCCTTCAATCAATGACTGAAGTCCCAACTCGTCCTAAATTGAACTCGTAACTGCCATTGGATCCTGTAGTCAAACTGAGGAATGCTCCACATAATTGATCCTCCAACACTATGCATGAACTGAAGTCTATCTCATGATTTTGAACCATGCCAAGAGAAGGACAAACTCATGGTCTTTTTGGCTAAAGCACAAGCCATAAGATCTTCACTTCGCAATTTTCAACAAATGGCATGCTCAATCCATATGGAATTTGATATAGGTAGCACAGTCAAAGCTTTTAAAATTTCAGGTTGATGTATTCTCAACTAAATATGGAAACCCTTGTTGGTATCTAGATTCCAAATAAATGCATTAAAATTTCTCAGATTACCATAGTATATGCATTTTGGTTCTATGATCTTTTTTAACTTTCGTCATGGGGAGAAGGCAAGTTGGTAAACTCCTTTTGTTCAAAAACAATTAGCAAGGAATGACCTTCACATGAGAGGTTTTCTAGGACAAGGACTTGGTTACATGGCTATTGTAGGAACTTTTTATTGCTCTCAAAGGCACGTAGTTGTGGATAAAGTATGTTTTTAAAACCGGAAGCGGTGACCAGACCGGTCCATCTAATGAATCTGTTTACCGACCGGAACCGGTCTAACCGGGACTGGTTTGGTCTAAATGCACTGGTTTTAGAAAAATACATTAAATAATTAATTTTTAATGAAACAAAACTATTTTTAAGATTTAAAACCATGATTCCAAGCCAATAGAGACAAAATATGCAAAGTTTGCTAATTTATATACCATGTAAAGGTGAATATATCAAAATGGCACATAAAGTGCAATACATATCATCGACAAAATAGCAAAATACATAAGCAATGAGGCTCTAAATGGCCTATAAAGTCCAAAAACAATGCTGCAAGCTATGAGGCCATTGGCCTACTAGAAGTCTACCGTGTACACATGATCAATCATCAAGTTCATCACCACTACTAGCCACAGGATCATCATCAGGAGCTACATAGTTCAGAGTCTGAAGATGCCTCAACTTGATCTGCAACTTCAGTATCAATGTTACCAATAACAATAGAAGTGGACCTAATGGAAACACGAGTTTGTCGACCTGCACGACTAGTGCCTTCCATTGGTTCTTTGCCTTTCCTTGATGCCGCTACTAATCCTGGTTCTGATGCCGCCACATAATTTGCTTCATCCCCTGCTAAAGCCATGTCGATATCAAAATCAGCCTCAAACACAGGATCTTCAGTTTCCCCCACCCATTTTGATGTTGGATCAATATCGTCCAACACAATGGGATCTAGATCAGGTGTTTTTCTCATCATTTGGTTCCTCCTCAGTGGAAGGTTGTATTGCACTAAAACAAGATCATTTAACTATTTTTGTTCCAAACGGTTTCTCTTCTTCGTGTGTATGCGCTCAAAAACAGAGCAATTGCGCTCACAACTTGAAGTACTGCAAGTTTGACTGAGGACACTAATTGCAAACCTTTGCAATTGAGGACATTGGCCACCAAATGACTCCCACCAATGTGCTGCAAAGAAAAAGACATTAATTAGTAACTTAGTTTATAATTTGAATTGTAAAGAATGTAAACAATTTTAACTTGAAAAGAAAAACAAATTGGAAATTGGAATTGCTTACCTAGTTGGTCCACATCTCTTGCCATCTTTGCCAAGTTTTTGCCAAAGGTACCACCTGCCATAGTGAAAACAGTAAGTTGTCTATGTATTTCCAACTGGTCTGCATGGGTAGGGACCATGCGCTCCAAGCAATCAATCAATCCAACTCTGACCTCCCCATCATGCAGATCTCCTAGCTGATTTTTATAATGATACTTTAAGTTCAAAAAATACCCAGTTGCATGTATAGGACAATGGAGTTGATTGTTCCATCTGTTATCAATGATCTCCCATATACAACCATATTTAGCTAACCTGTTCTTGTAAGTTGTCTGTATCTGCTCCTTTGCCTGATCCATAGCCTCATAAATGTAGCCCATGGCCAATTTTTCCCCATCCACCATCCTTAGCAACTTAATGAGGGGCTCGGTAATTTTCACAAGCTCGACAAACCTTTTCCAAAAATAATTGTCTAACACTTTTTTTTGGTGTCTTTTCCATCTTGTCTATGAGCCCACTGAGATTCAGACCATTCTTCAGAAGAAAACATTTTCTGCAAAGTTTTTATGTTGACCATTGAGACATTGCAACGTGAGGAAGCGAGTTGCAAATCTCGTAATTGCAGGCCTAACAAGCTCTTTGCCCCCAGAGGCTTTCCTCATTAGGCTCAATACCCATGAGTGGTTGTAAATGTATTTTGTAATGCACTTGGCATGCTCTACAGTGTTTTTTACCCACTCCACTTTGCTTATGTCCTCAAGCATGAGGTCTATGCAATATGCATCACATGGAGTCCAAAATATGGTCTTATATTTGGACTCAAGCATCTTTCTAAAAAGAACATAGTTTGAGGCATTATCGGTGATGACCTGCACAACATCCTGCTCCCCAACTTCCTGAATAATGTCATCCAAAAGCTCAAATAGAAGGGCTGCATCCTTCACCTTGTCAGATGCATCAACTGATCTCAAAAACATGGTTCCTTGAGGGCAAGAAACAAGGAAGTTAATGATAGTGCGGTTCTTTCTATCGGTCCATCCATTTGACATGATGGAACAACCTGTTTTGAGCCATGAATCTTTAAACTCAACCAAATACTCATCAATGGAAGATATCTCTTTTTTGCAAAAGAGCTCCCCTCAAGTCATGCATACTAGGGTCTTTGAAGCCTTTTCCTGCAGCTATAACAGAGTCCCATTAAGGTGAGCAAGCAACATTAAATGGGATATCTGAATCATACCACCATCTAGCAATGTATTGATGAGAAGCTTCTTTGCATTGTTTTTTCCAATGTTGATCCAAAGTGGGTTGACGACTTGGCTGGGAGGAAGTGGGATTAGAAGAGGCAATGTTGGCAGAAGATGAGAAAAACTTTGGATGTTTGTTCTCTTTGTTCCTTTTGATGGTTGGCCACAAGAAGGATGAAGATAGTGAAAGGGGTCATTGGTGGAAGGGTAGAAGTTGAGTCTTGAATCTCATAATCATCATACCCACTCTCTTTCATGGCTTCTAATAATTCCCTCTTCCTTGCAATGTCATCTTGGATGGCTTTCTCTCTAGCCTTATCCTCATAAAACTTTTCAAGCTTGGAAATGTATTCTGCCCTAATAGGACCTAACACTGCATTTGGTGCATCACATGGCTTTACTTGGCCTCTTACCCCAGCCATGTGTTTTTTCAATCTAAGGATCCCCCCACTGCCAATAGATTTATGGCATAATTTGCATATCATTTTTCCATCAATTACATCAGAATGAGCCCATGCACCGTCCTTTCCTTTTGGAGCCATGTTTGCTTGAAATAATTACAATTTGCAAAAAAATTTGCCATTTAAAAAAAAATTGCAGCCAAGCAACATGGAAAACCAAAGCTAAATTTAGGAAAACAAATGCACATGCAAGCTACAAAATTTGATAGCATAGAACTAGAGATTTGATAGCGTAGATGATAGAAGTGAGAAGTTTATAAATTTATAACACATAAAAAAATTTAATTCATGGACAACAGTCAAATGCGAAATTTTCAAGTGAAAATTCTTACCTGGAAATGCAAACTAGCTTCCTTAGCCTCCTCTTGAAGATGCCAACTCCATTGACAGCTACAAACTATCTCCAAAATAGCTCCAACTCCAACTCCAAGATGACTACTCCAACAAAAACTCAACACTCTCCAAGTTCACAAACAAACTCACAAACACTCATAAACACTCCAAATCAGATGTGTGAGACAAATGAGAGGGAGAGAGGCCTCTTAAAGGCTTGGAGAGGGTGTTTTTGGAGGGAAAGCACCCTTAGTTTCCCTCCAAAACCCCTAAACCTCATTGAGAAAGGCATGGAGTGGGACCTTGGTGGGCATGGCCGGTAACTGGCCAGTTTTGTCCTAAACCGGCCGGTTAGGACCAGTTAGGGCCATTTTCTCGCCATCCAGCCTCTTAAACTGGGTTTTTGCTCCGGTTCCAACCGGTGGGCCTGCTAACTGGCCGGTTAGACCTGTAACCGGTTAGCTAGGCCGATTTTTTAAAACTATGGCCGATGAACCTACTTTTGTTGCACTTAATCAATTGATTTGGTTTGTCATGGGCCTATTTGGAAATTTTGGAGATGGTCTCATCAGAAATCATTTGGGGATTATAGAATCAAGGATCTTTATTGTAAGATAAACAAAATTATTGAAGATCATCTGAATAAAAACTAGAGCACTCAATGCAATGAAACAAGATGGATTAGATGTTAATGTATTTAAGTTCTCACTCCTTTTTTAAAGTCTTAAGAACATGGGTGGTTGGTTCTTCATCATAAGGCAGCTAAGGGTAGGCGACATCCCATTTCTCTTACAAATGGATGCTGCAAACTTGAAATGTAAAAGAATGTTATGTGGAATGTTGGAGTACTAACTCCAACAATGTATAGGATCCGTAAATATTTCTACAATAATTGATTTATATCTTAGTGGCATTAACATGAGACCGATATATACTTTGTTTGTTGAAGTTATGGGTTAGGTGGTTAAACCATCATAACCATTTACAATATTATAAATTGTAATGAGCCACAGTGTAGAGGGTTTTGTGAGAGACATATCGCTGTAGTTAGTAATAAAGTTTATTCTTTATGTTCTTTGATCTCTACATCATATTTAGAATTATGTGCACCTGGAATTTCTACATGGTATGAAAGCAATAATGATTCTAAATCTATGATTGAAATCTAGAATATTATAAATTGTGATGAGCCACAGTGTAGAGGGTTTTGTGAGAGACATATCGCTGTAGTTAGTAATAAAGTTTATTCTTTATGTTCTTTGATCTCTACATCATATTTAGAATTATGTGCACCTGGAATTTCTACATGGTATGAAAGCAATAATGATTCTAAATCTATGATTGAAATCTAGAATATTATAAATTGTGATGAGCCACAGTGTAGAGGGTTTTGTGAGAGACATATCGCTGTAGTTAGTAATAAAGTTTATTCTTTATGTTCTTTGATCTCTACATCATATTTAGAATTATGTGCACCTGGAATTTCTACATGGTATGAAAGCAATAATGATTCTAAATCTATGATTGAAATCTAGCATTAGAATGCTCGTTTGATTTTTTGTATATTTGTGTTCAAGGTTTTTGAAAAAGCGAAGATAACGATTTGTCGATGTGTAAAAATGCTTGACCAGAGAGATAGTTTAGGAAAAAAGTGAGACAAGTTGTAAATGATAAGATAAGTTTAGAGTGTCCAACAAATGACAAAAAAATGGTCAATGGCACTGCTAAATATAAATGTTTCAATATTGAGTGGGGCTGCTAAGGCCACCTTTATAGAAATCAAAAGGAGAACAAATCAAATCTGTAAAAATCTAATCTCTATTGGTGCAAGGCCAAAATGATACAATGCTTAGGAAGACAATTGAAAGAAGAAAGTCTCATGGCTCCAAGCACATGTGGAGTCTGTCCTCTTCTAAGCTATCCATTGTCCAATATGCAACTCCCCTACCATTTTAGGCTGAAAATAAAAAATTCTGGATGGAAGACTAGCTGGAAGAGCTAGATCTAGCTTGAGGAATTAAAGATCATTACCTTGGTTTTATTAATGTTCCATCAATTGTTGAAGGTTGGAATTTTGAATAGACATCCAAATATCTTTGTAGACCCTTTGGGGTAGAGGTTAGAAGAATAAGTGTCAACAAAAAGGAGTATAGGGACCATGACATGGTTGATCCATGGCTAGATTTGCTCCAGTAAAAAGGAGTCAAAATTGTCCATGTAAAGGGCGCCCTTCTTTCAACCAAATGGTGCTTATGATGAAATCTGAAAATTTATATGTGCAGAGGCAATCAAGGATGGGTTCATAGAGGTGCATAATAAGTTATAAGCACAATGAGAGTCTTTGATATGCTAATGTCCCTAAACCTCTAGAATAGGGCCTCCATTGGAACCAAGTCGAAAGCTTTTCAAATGTCTACAAAGCAGCTGAAAACTTCTTAGTAGTGTTGCAACCTTTATTTCCTTCTCAATAATGGCCTTCAAGGTAATGATGTGGTTCATGCTCTAAGAACCAATTTGGCAACTTGTTTGTCCTCTCCTTTGAAGGGCTCTTGTCTTGAGGTCCTCAGAAAGTCATGAATGAAATGCAGTGGCATAGATTTTTGAGAAAGTATGTCGCACGATATTCATTTTATATTTTCTCCAGTCAACACTATATCCTGATTTATGAATCAAATGGATATTATAGTGGGACCAAAGTGATGGAAATCTTGAGTTCCTGATTCTGGGCCAGCCACCATGAGCCAATCAACAAAGAGAGAACCATTCAAGACATGCCAAGTGGCAGTGCATCTCAAGGTCTAATGTGCACGTCCATATGGGGGCGTGTGATAGCACATGAAAAGTGTACCAATAAACTTTGGTTAGTAAGAAGCTTGTACGCACATGAATGCCACGCAAGATGAAAAGCTTAAATTAGAGCATGACATGTGTTAGTTGAGTTGGCAGATTTATAGCTCGCTACCGATAATGTCAAAACCTTCAACTATTGGAATTGGCATAATGGGTTAGCAATTAGATCAAACCTTGCATTGAGGAATGAACCCTAAAATGTTAACGCTTGGGGCAAACATTCATTGGCCTTGTTAATAGCTTTCCACTAAGAAGAGCAATACTCAATGGTTTGATGTCTAGTACTTAAGCATGCCAATACGTCATCAGGACTTCAAACATAAGACGAGGAAGAATGAGGAACACCACCAAGTGATTGATTTCCCACGTGGTAGGCTGATATCAACCCTTTGTACAAGTGAGCATGACACACGTACTAATCCAAAAACCAATCACCACTTGTCACTTTAAACCTTCATTTAATACACTGAAGTTGAAGATCTATGGCTATGCACTGTTAACCGTTACCTTGTCTCGTGCTTCACTATTACAATGAGGAACTTTTGAATTCTAACCCTATAGAAGGTGTCCTTGGTTTGATACTTGGCCTTTTTTGTATGTCTCCTTCACTAGGCCTTGCTTGCATTGTTTTTTGCCTATGTTATTGGATCCGCGACCCTAATGTGTAGGATCCATGGATCTGTGGATCTGGATCTTTTGGGATTCATCTAGGATCTGACATGGAATACCCTGAAGAAGGAAATGGATCTTGAGCCCATGAAACAAAACCTATGGAAAATGAAACAAATTCTGATATTTGGAAAGGGATCTTGAAACTTCCAGTGCTTTTATGGCCTAATGATCCCCACAAAAATCAAAATTTTAATTAAAAAAATTCCAAAACCTTAAACATTTGAAGGTCAAAACCTTAAACCCCCATTCTTAGTCAAGGTCTGATCTATCATGTCAAGACCTCTCGAGCTCTAGTCAATGAAGGTCTACTCTTAAGGTTTCCATTTGATCTATCATTATGTTCAAGGTCTGCTATCAAGGTCTAATGTATCCTTATATGCTATGTTGTTGCTCACTTCACCCACACTGTTATCTGGTCATGCCATAGCCTTCAAAGCCACATTTCACTGTCGATATGGACATGTGGAAGTGGCTTCATGCTTATGCTGAAATGGTCTTCAAAAATATCAATTATTGATGATGGTTATAATTTATCAAATTATCGGTTATGGTATATAATGTCCCCATTTTTATTCTTTTTCAAAGTACAATCATGGTGGATTTCCAGGGCAGGGGATAGGTCAGTGGAGCATGTTTATCTCATTAGGGGTTCCGATGGAGTTTTGAGGAGTTTTTATCGGATCTGATGGCATTCACTCAACATATTTCATCATCCGCATAGTTTGCCTTTCGTTCAGTTGCATTCTGAAAACTTTAAAAAATGAGCATTATGATGGGGCCTAACTTAATTAATTATGTTCGAGGTTGCATTCCAGAGAGATTAATTGATGGAGCACCTCAGTGTAATAGCTCGTTGGCACTGGAACGAGAAGATCTACATGATGGGATGCTGAGACGTGACTTCCAGTGGCCAAAGAGAGTATGGTGGGTGATTTACCATTTTCCTTAATTAAAAATGACTTTAATTAGTCATTTAATTGAGGAAAAATAATTAATTAGAGGAAATGGACCAAAAGTGACTTAAGTAAAATAAAATAAAATAAAAGGGTCACTTAATAAAATAAGATGCTTCTAGAGGCTTGGAGATCTATCCATCAGATCTATAATAGAGGAGGAGAAGGTCATTTGGAGACATCTTGGATTTGTGTATTGTTTTGGTGGAGAGGTTTGAAAACCTGGTTCTCTGCTTCAACAATAGCCCCATGATGGAAACCCTCGGGTGATTCAGTGAGAGTTGGGCGAAAAGCCATCTCTCCCCTTGGTGGATTCATTTAGAATCCACAAGTGTAGTGATTGATTTCTTGTTTCAGTTTGGAGGCCTGCATCAACATTATAGCATATATTGGAGGGTTGTTTCCAGCTATTGTATTGGCACATATTTCTCTATATACAATAAAGCTGGATTTTGTTATTGTTGCCGCATTTCTCATTGTTCCTCATGTTGTGATATTTTAATAAGATTTTTGTGCAATTTATGGGTAACGGGTTTATTGTTTGGGTTTTACATGACAATCTTCTGTTTGTGAATGGAATTTTTATCTGGAGTTTTTTTGCATTAAAAATTCGAGTTTGTTCCAAATTTATTTCATTTGGGACATTATAGTGGTATCAGAGCCTTGGTCTTGGCTCAGCCTGCGGGTTTGGGTTTTCAGTTTCAATTTTGAGTATTCGAGGGTTTATTTTGGAAGTGCCAAAGTCATCCCTTGTTGCAATTTTTTTATTTTTGTGCCAAGATTTGGAATCATTTTATTTGGCCAAAATACTCATCTCACCAAAGGCCAAAATCTCCTCTCAAAAGCGAAAAATGTTGACTTGCCGTAGAAGGCCGAAGATGTTTTCTCGAGCACATGAAGTGTTATTGATTTGAGGAAGTGGTGGAATTTTTAAGGGCCAAATAAATTTTTTAGGATTGTGACGGTTATATTAAGTTCATGGTTTAATTTTGATTTCTGTCATTTGGCATAAGTGGGGCCGTGGCTCATTATCGTAAAGTAAGTGAGGGTTTTCATTGAAGTCAAGCCATCCACTGCGGAGGAAAAAATATGACGGATTGCTAGGACAAATTTGCAGCAACATAGAACGATGACTGATAAATTTGCTGGGCAAGTTGCTGTGCATGCCATTTTAGCAGTGGAATTCTTATTTGTGTATTAAAATTTAATTTGGCAAATTTGTCATATTGGCAACGGACCCGATTTATTGTGGAGAGGTGCACGATCCTTTTGGTTGATTTCCTGAATAGAAGGCCAAATATCTGAATGCGTGCTGCCTGTAGTTCATTAAGGAGGTTTCGACTTATTGGCAAGGTCAACAACGACGGATCGGTAAATCCGAACCTATACACCTGTGAGGGGTGCTTCAATGTGGTTGTCTGAGTGCAAGCCGCCATTTATACAGAGGGGCTGTAAACATATCCAATCCATCTTGTCATCATGTATGAGAGGCCGTGATGCCATTTGCCGGGAGTTGCAGTCTCGATTGTTGTTTGTTTGGAGGAGAGAGCAGTTGGTCTCACCTATTGCTTATGAGCTAGTTGAAAGATTGGTTGAGCAGAACATTGGGTTGTTCATAGATAGTTGACTAGGGAGGAGCTACTCAGGTTTGGTGGATCATGTAGCAAGAATGAGCTAAGGACAAAGAGACTTTGCTTCATCTTCAAGGGACCTTGGGGACCTGACCACTCATGCTTTGAGTGACACTGAGTAGATGATAACAATAGAGCAGACGGGGATTCCTTCTGACCATCAGGGTGAGGATTCTTCCTTGGACGAGTCCATGGGTTTGTACAAGGATGCTTTCGAGGGGCATGAGTCATGTATAGTTGTTGACAGCAGGCCATATTTTTAGAATGAGCAACCAATGGACCCTATGGGAGACATTCAGGATAGTGTGTCATCAATGATGAGTCAGCATGAGCAGCATATGATGGAGCATGAGTCAGTTGAGGGGGATGATGCACATAGTATGCATCATGAGCCCTTTGGGGAGAGCTAGTTGGAGGTTCATATTGAGCCTGTGATGGAGGAAGGGCAAGCCATCCTTGGGGTCAACCATTGATGAGGAGCAGACAAATATACAAACAGCTGGCAGTGCAACATTATTCGGTGACAATTGTCCTCAGAAGATGTTGGAGTATGACAGAACAATTTGGCAAGAGTTTGGTGGACTGGAGGAGGGAGATTCCTATCAGGCGAGGGAGATGGCAGTGCATCCATCTTTGGGTCTAACCATTGATGAGGTGCAAACAAATGTAGTGGTAGGCAGTCGAGCTACAACATTTTTTGGTAGCAACCCTCTTTAGGAGTACATAGACTGGGCTTGCAGCATAGTTTTCCCATTTTTTCCCATTAGAGGGAGAGGGGTAGGATTTCTTGGACATGTTTTGATTGACCGGGTAGAGCATCAGGAGTTGAGCGTGGACTAGTATCAGCATAGCAAATGTATCCCTTGCACAGGTGTCCATAAATTAGATTGGTGGGAGATCATGAGTTGGTATCCTTTTGATGGAGTGTGGGAGATCATGAGTTGGTATCCTTTTGATGGAGTATAAACCTTAGTTCGGGGCACAGTACAACAGGGGCACTTAGATGAGGGGGTTACTATTTGTTTCAGTGGGCAATGAGATGTGGACCGACAATTCATCAATATTTCAGTAGCACTAGCCCAACATCAGCAAAGTGGGGTTGACCACGACCTATGCCTGAGGATGGGCTGGAGAGAGGTGATGAGTTGGTACACAATGGATAGAAACAACATTCATGGTTGGAGTTATAGCACAACTAGAAGCCTTGGAGCCTTGATACTTGTTCTTGGTGGCATTGGGATCCAGGAGGATTTGTTGATGACAGGTTTAGTGAGAGATTGGTCTGGGATCCGGGCATTGAGGGGTCCGTTCATGGTGGGTTGACACAGGTGTAGAGCATCACCCAATGGTTTGTATGGGATCCGGGCATTGGGTCTCAGTTGCATTGGGCCACTAGATTGGTCCACCAATTTGGATTGCTTGAGGGAGGACTGTAATGCCCCCATTTTTATTCTTCTTCATAGTACAACCAAGGTGGATTTCCAGGGTATGGATGGCGAGGTCAGAGGAGCAGGTTTATGTCATCAGGGGTTCTGATGGAGTTTTTATGGGATCTGATGGCATCCACTCGACATATTTCATCATCCGGATAGTTTGCCTTTTATTCCATCGCATTCCGACAACTTTAAAAAAATGAGCATTATTATGGAGCCTAACTTAATTAATTATGCTCGAGGTGGCATTCCAAAGAGATTAATTGATGGAACCTCAATGTAATAGCTCGTTGCAACCGAAACGAGAAGATCTATAGGATGGGATGCCGAGAAGTGACTTCCAGTGGCTAAAGAGAGTATGGTGGGCGATATACCATTTTGCTTAATTAAAAATGACTTTAATTAGTAATTTAATTAAGGAAAAATAATTAATTAGAGGAAATGGGCCAAAAATGACTTAAGTAAAATAAAACAAAATAAAAGGGTCACGTAAGATAAAGTCAATGGAGGAGCATCTAGAATAATAATAAAATAATAAAATAAGATGCTTCTAGAGGCTTGGAGATCTATCCATTAGATCTATAAAAGAGGAGGAGAAGGTCATTTGGAGACATTTTGGATTTATGTATTGTTTTGGTGGAGAGGTTTGAGAACTTGGTTCTCTACTTTAGCAGTAGCCCCAAGATGGAAACCCTCGGGTGATTCAGTGAGAGTTGGGCAAAAAGCCATCTCTCCCCTTGGTGGATTCATTCAGAATCCACAGGTGTAGTGATTGATTTCTTGTTTCAGTTTGGAGGTCGACATCAACATTATAGCATATATTGGAGGGTTGTTTCTAGCTATTGTATTGTCACATATTTCTCTATATATAATAAAGCTAGATTTTGTTATTGTTGCCACATTTCTCATTGATCCTCATGTTGTGATATTTTAATGAGACTTTTGTGCAATTTATGGGTTTACTGTTTGGGTTTTACATGGCAATCTTCTGTTTGTGCATGGAATTTTTATTTGGAATTTTTCTAAGTTAAAAATTCGAGTTTGTTCCAAATTTACTTCATTTGGGACATTACATGGTACATGAATGCTTATAGTAATATGCATGAAATCTCTCTTCTGGTTATAACTTATAGTCTATTCTTGTGATTCCTGAATGGTTTTGATTCTTAACTCTTTTTATTATTATAAAAATATTTTTATATTTTTTTTGTGCTTGCGATTTTCCAGCCATATCTGGATCCAGGTTTTTAAAAAATATGGTGAATCTGTATCCATATCCATATTGTGGTAGTTAATTTTTTTGCATTTTCTTCATTAACACTGCTTCCCTGCATCAAAACCTATACTTCTACATTCTCCGAGTATTCTAGTGAACACAACAACCATTCTAGCTAAGCCTTCACCAGATAGTTCTATTATTGTTATTCCTGAATGGTTTTGATTCTTAACTCTCTTTATTATTATAAAAATATTTTTATATTTTTTTGCGCTTCTGATTTTCCAGCCATATGTGGATCCAGGTTTTTAAGAATATGGTGAATTTTTATCCATATCCATATCCATATCCATATCCGTATCCTGGTAATTTAGTTTTTTTTTTCTCTTTATTCATTAACAATGCCTCCCTGCATCAAACCTGTACTTCTACATTCTCTGAGTATTCTAGTGAACACAACAACCATGCTAGCTAAGCCTTCACGAGAGAGATGTTAGTGCTGCCCAAAATTCCCAAGATCCCATTTCCTGAAGTTATATGAAAAATTTGTTGGTCTGTCCAATGAATGAAGAGTAAAGAATGGATGTGGGTCTCCAGCCTCATCCAGGCTGAAACTGTACATGATGTCTTCAACTGTATGGAGTTGGTACATTTGAGCTCATGGAGGTATAAGGGGGATACTAGATAGATTGAACTTTGAAGTCTGCCAGTGAAAGGTATCCAGTTAACCTAACAGGGACTTCTGTTAAGAGAATGCTTTGTTTGCCCACTCTTGAAAAGATCCATTTATTATCAGATACAGGGCAATTTATCAATGAAAATTTGGTTGTATAACCTGTGGAATCCATAAAGAGATAAATTCTTAAGTTATGAACCTTGGAAGGCCGAGATTTATGAAATATCATTCCTTAACTACCCATATTTGTAGATAACTTCTCTCCGTGCTAAATTTTTAGGTCTTTCCAATACAAAGTCCATCCTAGAATACTAGGCTATATACTACATAACATTTTTACTAGGTTTGACTGAGAAGTGATTGGCACCACTATGCTTGACCATTTTAGAGCTTAAAAGCAAGAGCATCAATTTTATTCTGCTTTGTAGTTTATGCTTTACTCTTCTTGAATTCCTACATGGGTTTTGCTTGAATAAGTAATATTGATGCCACTGAACCCATAGAATTTTGGCATCCAAAAGTGTGGTTTTGTAATGTCCCCAACTGCTTAGAAGACATAAGGAGAAGATTCCGCTAGCGTAATCAAGTTCCCATAGGCTTGGACGGAGAAATTCAATCAAGGGAACACAATTCAACTAGGATAATACTTTATAAAAGCTAAATTGGAGAAAAAGGGACATGGGTCCTAGGCTAACGAAAAATCACTTTTAAATTATAAAGTGAGAAAAACTCACTAAAGTGACTTAGTTAGAATAAAAGGTAAAAGGGTGACAAAAGGGTCAAGTGAGTTATAAAAAAGGGGAATGAAGAGTCTCTCCTCATTCTTGTATTCACTCACTTGAAAAATAGATTTCTAGAGAGCTCTTGAGAAGAGAGTCTAGAGTTTTTGGAAACTCTCATTCTGGTCGTTGGTTTCAATGTTGAAACTATACATCCTAGCTAGTATTGGAGCGGAGTCACTCAAGATCTAAGTTGCACGATACGGGGAAACGAGTACGGGTACGAAATGTGACCCCCACAAATTTTCGAAACAACGAAACAATATATATATATATATATATATATATATATATAGACATTTAAGAAATGTTATGTGCAATCATAAAACATACATGATACATTATAATTTATTGCATTTAAAGTTTAAACATCATGATTAAATCGTCCAATCTCAATGCATAAACTATAAGTCTTTAAATTTACATCACATTTATTCATGAATGATCACCTAATGAAAATAACAATATCGAAATATCTAAAATCAACATTTATTATATATATGAGGCTGCAAATACAATGAAAACTATGGGGCTGCAAGTACCATGAAGACTAAAGACTAATCCTCATAAAAAATAGAAGCAGAAGCATGCTCAACAGTGGATGGTGGAGCTGAAGAAGTTGATTGGGCAATTCCACATCTAGGCTCTTGGTCCTCAATATTCAGGGCAACAAGAGAGAGCTCCAAATCAGGACTTTTTGAATCCACATTCCATTCTTTAGAAGGACCACTGCTATACTCTAGACCCCTACGAGATGCAAGGCAAAGGTTGGAGTGCACATAAACAAGATCCCCTGCCTTGTGTGAGCCCAACTTGTTGTGCTTCACAGAATGAATAAAACCATAGGTGCTCTAATTCCTTTTTGGTGATGAAGATCTTGCCACTTATGAAAGAACACGAATGGCGAGGTTTTGCAAATGCACACCATTTGCTCCATGACAAATCCACCACATAATTGGATTCATGGTGCTTCTCTCTTCCAAAGCTGATATATTTGAATAATCATCTAATTCTGCAGCAAAATGGCAAATTCTTCATTCACCTCCCTGTGTAGATGAGCTGAAAACATTCTCATAAGGGCTTTTTTCACCCCAGTAGCCACCTCTCTATCCTTATGGGGTGCCTTCCTCTTCACATTGCTTTGAGCACTAAACTCCTCATCATAAAATTTGGGGTTCAAGGCATGCGCTAAAGTGTGCAATGGCGTGTTGAAATTGTTGCACCTATCAACAATGATTTTCTAGACTAAATCAACAAAATGATTATCACGAACAAAACCTGTGGAGACTCTTGTGAAATGATTTCCATGGTTTTCTCAACCATGGTATCCATGCCATCATTTACCTCTCCTATGAAAGGTTGGTCAATATCAGCATTCTGAAGAAGCTCAAATGCGTATTGAACTTTAGCAAGAAATCTATCTTGCTTCACCTTTCCTCATCAAGGCACAATCTGTGCACCATATATGCCAGCTCTGAATATGCCTGTCTCCACTCTGCCCAAATTTGACTCACCACCATAGAAACTAATGCTTGCTTAACCTCAACAAGGCGGCACAACATTAGGAAGTTTGAGGCATATCTTGTCTCAACAACTTTTAACAACTCCAATTTGGAGTACTCTTGAAATATTGCTTGAGATTGGTGGTGGTTGGTGTTGAATTTAACAATCTCCCTTGCTTCCCCTATGATTTCCTTTATCCATGAAACTTTGTTGTCGATCTCCTTTAAGATTAGATTTAGAGTATGGACAATGGAGGGTGTCCAAAAGATGTGGTCATACCTCCCCTCAATAATTAAACCTGCGACTTTGCAAACTGGTGCATTATCTGTGATAACTTGCACCACCTTGTTAGGTCCTATTTGTTCAATAGATTTTATAACAACATCAACAATGAATTGTGTATCTTTTACCTCTCTTGAGCAATCTTCTGCCTTTAAAAAGATTGCTCCTTTTGGTGAAGTGGCAATGGTATTTATCAATGGTCTACGCCTTGTATCTGTCCATCCATCTGAGACTATGGTAACCCCGAGCTACTCCAGGAAGGACGAATTGGTGATAAGATATCCTTCAAAAGCTCCTTCTCATTTTTGAGAAGTTGAGCTCTGACTTTCTCATAGTTGGGCCCCTTGTACCTTTGAGGAGCTTTGTTAATTGCCCTTATCATATCTTTCCAGTAAGGAGAGCGAACAATATTGAATGGCATACCACATGCATAGATTGTTGAAAATAGCAACAAGAAATGCTAAAAATAACATTTCAGGATATACTCCAACTCTGTTGGAAATAGCAAAAAATAGAAATGCTAAAAATAGCATTTCAGGATAGATTCCAATTTTAATTGGTCCGTGAATTAAAATTGAAAATTAAAATTTGAATTTGGTCTCAGCAGCTGTTTGAAAAATAATTAATTAATTCATCTTGAGTTAATTAGTTGGAGAAAATCAAACATGAAGTCTTTGTGAAGTCATGCAACAATTATCCCTTTGATTGAGGAAGATATTCCTTAATTAAGGAGATAAGGATGAGTTGTATTTGAGTTGTAATTAGTTAGCTTAGTTAACTAAGTTAAGTCTAGTTAAATTAGTTCCAAACAGTTTGAAGAACTAATTGTGAGTTCAGTCAGTTAATGCATGCATGAATGCAACTAGTGTTTTCCAGATAACTGAATATTCTCTCATAAATAACCAATGCATGTCCGTCCAAAGAAAGACCCAGTTGAGATTAAAGACAAGGACATTGTACTATTAGTTGGAGGAATTTTCCTATAAAGGAAACTCATCCATGCAGAAAAAATCAAGTCCTTCAGGATTGCGCAGTTATTTAAGAGGTCAATGTTGTGTGTGAGTTGAGAATCACACAGGTTGCAGCTGGAGGACCCAGGAGGGACTGTGCAAGGAAATAGGAGGCTTGGAGGACTAAAGGAAGGCACAAGTGTTGTCTATTCTGTCTATGAGCAGCATTGAGGGATTGTACTGAGAGCTGGATAGCTTGTGAGTTAAAGCTTTGTGTAATCCTGAGATATTTCCACTTGTATGATAATACAGATAGCAGGGTTTTTAGCTGAGGCTTTCCTTGGAGTATTCTTCTGTGTGATTTCTTCTTCTTTATTATATGTGTTTTGATTGATCTTGCTCAAAGTGATTAAGCTTCTGCAAAGTTTGATAGTAGAAATAGATCAAGTATTTTGCTTTAGTACATTGCATAATCAGTTTAATTTACAGTTTCTCTACAAGATGTGTAAAGAGTAGAATTTCTATATAGATGCACCTAGCCACTCTCGAATCAACTTCTTCTCTTGCTTGCACATTAATCATTTTAGCAATTTTGCTATGTTGAACAGAAGCAGATGCCCCTCTAGTATTTTTGGATTGTGGTTGTTCTTGTTGTTGAGTGGCTCTCCTCTTCCTTGCTTCAACTAAAATCCTTGGCTCATTGTTTGGTGGAGCTTGAGGAGTAGCCCGACTAAGCTCTTTATGCCCTCTTTTAATTCCATCCACCTCATCTTGCTCTCTTTGATATGCCCTCCTCACCAATGGGTTTGTTGTTTTTGTGCAATTTGCAATCCTTTGTCCTCCTCCATGCAAAAGATGTGCTTTCACTCTTGGGTAGGATCCCTTGTATGAATTACTGCAAATATTGCATTGCCATTCCCATGAGCCACCACCTCCATGTTTTTGAAGCTTCTAAACATGTCTCCAAAGAGGATAACATTCAGCCCTAGGGTTGGACTTGGGGCTTGAACTTGCACCTTGGTTGGAAGCCATTGCTGCAAAAAAAATTCATAAAAACAAATCTATAAAGAAAAAACGTTTTTCATATTTTTGAAAGCATAAACCCTTGAAAAATAGAAGAACTAATGGGACAAAACTAAGAAAATGAATGCTTCTTATCCATTTAATTTTTTGTAGCTGAAGCTACCTCGAAATGCCACAAAAGACAAGAAATATGTCTGTTGCTGAGCCAAAAACCAAGAATGTCATAGTCGGAAACTTCCCACTCCAAATCTGCTTGTGAAATCTCCTTTGTTCACTATTGAACACACTCTAGCTGAAACCATTGCTCTCTTCCTCTTTTCTCCTTGCCAAAATCGTCCGTCTCCAAGTGAAACGACTTGCTCAATTCGTGTGATGTGGGAATGAGGTGAGAGTCTTTTTATAACTTGCGAGAGCCATTTAGAAGCATCCAAAAGATATTTTATTCGCAAAAAAAACCGAAAAAAAACCACTTAAAGGTGGAAACACGACCTTAAGACCTGGAAACATGTTTTAGGCTGTACTGGGCGACGTTTCCCTACGTGAAACGTGGCAGTACAATATGAAATGGGTTTACAAGCCATACCAAACGTGTTTCCGCGTTTCCGTACCTTGCTGCCCAAAAACGGGTTTAGGACCAGCGTTTCCTGCAACATAGCTCAAAATCCAACATTGCACTGCATTGTTAACGAAGAAGGAGGCATTGGTTGAACTGGAGTATAAATTTGAAGGTGTTATCAGTGGATTTTATATTCCGACTTTTGGTACTTCATATTCTCTACACAAGTCGACTTTCCTCTTTCATATTAGGCCAAGGACATTATTTAAAGAGGCCGAGGGCTTCTATTGTTTGCTAGCCGAGTTACCATTGTTCTTGTTGGAGTATTGGGCCAAGTTTTCCTTCTCTTGTTTGCTGGTCGAGTCTGAGTCATTTAGGAGGGCTGATATCAACTTTGTGAAGGTGCTAAGTATCATCCTTTGCTAGTCGAGTTTGCTGTTAAGAGTAACCTTTGTTCTAAGGTCGATTTCACTCTAGATGGGTTGAGTTCCCACTCTATTGGAGCTGAGTGTGGCTGTTGTATATGGGGGACAAATCTCTAAGTTGTACGTACTAGATTTGAAGGTTGTATCGAGAACCCTTGTCTTTTGTTGTTTTCTTTGGGAAGTTATTACATTGCTATAGCTGTTGGAAGAAGTCATTGTCATCTTGGAGGATGCGTTGCTAATGTCTATATTGCGGGGCTGCTCTTCAGTTGCATTAAGCATTGCAATCCTTTATCAAATTAATAAAATTGCCATTTACCCCTAAAGTTATTGTTGTTGCTAGTGTCTATCAGTGGGGCATACATTTTTGAGTTTAGTATAAATACTATATTGGTGTTTGAAGTATCTTTTGGGAATTTATTTGGCATTGTGTTTACTTGTTTAAAATAAAATACAAAAGAAATGAACCTACAACCATATGCTTGCAAACCATTTGACGAAATACCTCAGTGACAAACATGAACAAACTTAGAAATTTTAGTGGAGATTTCGAGATATTACTAGGGGGGTATCTTACAGGTTCCTTGTGTACCCTAAATACTTTTACTAGGTGCAAGATAAGTTATTCCTTTGGAGTGAGAAGAATGATTATTGGTGAAATATTCGACAAACATTATTTGAAAGATCTGGAGGAATCAGTAACTTATTGGGATTACCTGGGTAAGACCTAGGTTCAAAGTTGGTTGGATGCCACCATAGCCCTTATTCTGGTGCCAACTGCCTGCAAACCAATGCCTAGTAGGAAATTTATGACTTAGCAAGGGCTAAGATGTATAGAGACACACCCATGGGGGGGGGGGGGGGGGCGTCCCACTCACGAGGGGGCATCTACCCTTCTAGCCTTATCACAATGGGCCAACATGTCATGGGAATTGGATCCAGGTGGGGAGGAGAACAAACCATCCCCTCAACTACTTGAATTATGAACCCTTGACAAACTTATGATGTTGCAATGGATTTCTTGAAGGACCGAATGATTTGCTTTTGTGAAAAGGATAAGACATGGTTTTTAGGAAGACCTTACCTTTTGCCTCAAAATGCCTATGACAGATTCATGCTGATAGAATTTTGTATTCCTGGTTTAACCAAAAACAACAACAACAACAAAGAAACAATGTGCCTCCTTGCCTTTGAGATTTGCTGGTCAAAGCACTGTTAATGGTCCCTAATTGAAAGGCACTTCTCACTTGCTAAGAAAATAGGACATTGAATATGTTGAGGCATTGTGCGGTTATTACTTGAACTCTTCTTCCACATATAAGGGAAAGGAGGGATGGGTGGTTGGAAGTCCTCAAACATGAGGATGCAAATAAGATCAAGAGTGTCCAAAATTAAAATAGGGTTTCATATTACACCTCCTGATAGTGATTCTAGCGGTGAGGAAATTGGGAAATAACTTGAAGTCCCCTTGTATTCCTAACTCACCAGATAATGACCATCATGGATGACAAGACAAGGGAGGAGAAGACTGTGATGTTTGATTAAGGCCAAAACATAGAACAAGGCCAATCTTCTTAAGCTGCAGCCATAGGAAACCCGAGACTTTAGTAGCCACTTAGATTCCCCATCCTTCAAGACATTATATCTGACTTAAATAAAGTAAAGACTCCTCTTGTTCAAGAATCTCCTTAGACTCCCTCATGCAACACTAGGTGTACTAGACATATCCAATGCAATGAAATCTTTCAGGGTGATATGAGTGGATCTAAGTCCACTCTTCCAAAGGGTTTTAGTTGCAACGATATTGTGGATGGAGGAGTTGATGATGTCGATGATCTTGTATGGTGGCAAGCAAAGGAAAGGTGATCATGAGGACTCACAAATCTTGAAGAAAACTATAACACAATGATCCTTATGAGCACGAGGAAAATCCAAAACATGAATTCAACATTTGTCCCTCCACCTTTAATAGAGTGGGATTATGTGGGAGATGATGAAAATGACTTAAATGATTGTTTCAACCCTCAAGACATTGCTACAGACATATTTGCTGAGAATATCACTAGTGAGAAGGTACAAAATATCCCTCATCGATCTGAAATAGAAAATAACTAAAAAGCTAAGTTGCAGGAAACGTGGGCCTAGGGGTCGTTTCCCTGGGGAAACGAAACGGAAACGCGTTTCCCCGTACCGTACGGCGTGGAAACGCGTTTCCGTACGTACGGGCGCGTTTCCCGAAATGGAAACTCGCCCGTACGTACGGAAACGCGTTTCCACGCCGTACGGGCCACGTTTCCATCAAATTGACACTTGTTTTTAAATTTTTTTTTTTTGCTAATTAATTTTTAATTAGTTTAGGGTTTCTAATGACTTCTAGAAACCAATTCTAAAGCTATAAAATAGCAGTGCCTCTCATTTTCTCATCACACTATTAATGCTTTAGGATTGCACATATATATATTAATAATTTTAAATGTTTTTAATATATATATATTATTATATTATTATATATATTCGCGTTTCCCCGTTTCCAAAATTTGGGGAGGTCGCGTTTCGTTTCGCTTCCGCGTTTCGTTTCGCTTCCCCGTTTCCCCGTTTCGTGCAACTTAGCTAAAAAGAAATGAAAGAGGCCATAATGTTTCTAGAGTAGATTCTAAAATAAGAAACATGAGCTAGAAAGGTTGGCCCTAATATAGAAACTTCAGGTCACTCCAACCAAGTATATATAACAAAACATTCTTGGTGGTTGTTACATTTTGAGTTTGACGAAGCTCAGAAGAGCCTAACAGTGAAAATTGTAAAGGGTAAGCCCAATAATAGCAAGCGCAAGGCTGCAACCTTCTGTTTGAACATAAAATATATAAAATAATATAAAAGTAAACAATAATAATTAATAATTATGAACGAACATGTCTTGAAGGGCATGACTATTAATGAAAGGGCACTCTTCTTAAGGGAAGAAGATCAAGATATTGAGGACCGACAATGGAACCTAATATGAATCAAATGATTTCAATGCCTTTTGCAGAGAGGTTGTCATTAAGAGAGAGACAACTGTTCCATACACTCTTGAGCAAAATGGTATCAGTGCATAGGTTGTGCGTTTTTTTTTTGGGGGGGGGGGGTTGTTGGACAGTGGCGATGCGATTGTTAACTAACACCGACAAGTTTTGGTCTAACGACAATCATGATTCCCAACAAGTGGTATCATATATAGGGGACTTCAATATACTATCATATCATTATATCTCATACATTTCTATATTATTATTTTATTTTCAATGGATATCTTTATTTTCCAAGTATTCTACATTATTAGTTCATGAGCCATATTTGGTTATCACATTTGGTGTTCGAGCTCATTTATGATTTTGGCTTGTAATGCCTCTTTTTCTGAGCATTGTGAACAAAGACTAACTCAGTAGCCTAGCCATTCCCATAGCCTATAGATTAAAAGGTGATGATGAAATATTATGAAGTTTATTAATTAAAAGGTGACTAAGGAAAAAGAATATTAGAAGCCACCTTATTACAAGAAGAAAACGACTCATTGTATTCAGATAGCCATCTCAATAAAAGGGAAGGAGGAACTCATTCAAGGCTATGATTGGATGATTTAGTTAATTGATTTTGTGGGCTCATTGAGCTTTGTATGGGGGTTTGTAACCCTAGAGTGGATATTCTTCGAGGTGAAACTATCCTCCCTAGGAAACAAAACTAGCCATAGTGGTGAAACACTCACCCTAGCTAGTCAAGAGGGAGAACTATTTTAAGGTTCTTCAATGTTTCTTAATGAGGAAGGAGGATTGAGAATTGTCAGAATCCTTGGATCGGGAGATCGATGTGCTTGCAACAAACTGAGGTTATTTTGGCAGGAGCATTTACATGATAGAGGCCGAGTTAACTGGGGGCAATGAAATATCATGAAGGAGGCTGAGTTATCTTTGTAGGGGCCTTGTTATTTTGGAGGGAGAATTTATTGTTGAAGGCCAAAATAATTTCCAGAAGAAACCAACCTAGTATTGCCACCAGGTTCAATAATTATATTTCTTGTAAAATTTCCAGGAATTTAATAAATAAAATTGGCTGGATTTTTGTTGTGATATTCTCAATAAAAATTGTGGTTATTGGTTGTTCAAATTTTGATTGGAGTTTATTTAAATTTATGGCAAAAAATGTTTATGGATATTTTTTTTGTTTTTTTGTTCTTTAGGTTGTTTGGTTCTTTTTGGTCTATAACTATGGAAAACTATTAAATAATTAAGAGGGATATATATATATATATATATATATATTATATTATATATATTATATATATATTACTCTCCAAGGAGCGAAATCCACCTCCCTCCAAGCGTAAGGACTAGAGTGAGGTTGCTAGTACTATCCCAACCCACATGCATACTCAAGAGTTCACGTGTAATGTCCTAAGGTAATTTTCGCCCTAGGGTTTTGCTGTTTGCTAGGGTTACAATAAATCCACAAGATTATGCTACAACAAAATTAAGTTTTTCAACAGTAGGCAACATTGAAAGAGCACAAAATCTCCACAGTAATAAATATATCCAACAATGATATGATCCTTTCAACAACACAACAATAGATTCCTTCAACCATTAAAACACAGTCTTGATTTTAAGATCAATGTTCAGTTATTCAACCCCTTTTACTGTGTCTATACTAATATCACAATTTGATAATCCAACATTCAATTGTAGAAATGCTAATACTATCTAATCAATTGTTACTAGATTGATTGATTTTCACTATCTCTTGGCTAGTCGTGATGAAATGTGTTGTTATAGGGATGATTACAATTATTTGACTTCCCTGGTTATTTTCCTCTAGCTATTTAGGATTCCCTATTATGCTATCCACGTCTGAAGTTGTGTATGATAGAAGACCATGACCCTTTTATCATTTGCTGCGAAAAACAGGGCCCTTGGCCTGCAGCCATACCCTAGATGTATTTCACTATGCCTTTAGACCTTAACATCTTCTCTAGATCGAGGTCCTAAACCTCAACCAGTTGATTTCTTGAATTAGGGTGGGTCTTGCTGAGCTCAAAGGGGCCTTGTTGCTTGACCAACACTCTAGCAACCACCAAAAGATCCTGAATTCGCTCAGTTCCATCGTCATAAATTCAGGGAAGCCATTGAAATCGAAAGAAGGCCTATCAATCTCAACAAAGATGATCGCTGGAAGATCAGTAGATCTTGGATCCCCGCCCTGTCGTCCTAGTACCTTTTTTTTTTATTCATATTATTTATTAGGTATTATTAATTTATATGGCTTTATATATTATTTATTATTTTATTTATTAAATAATATTATAATACATATAATTAGTAATTTTTCCTAATTTATCTTAATTCCTTAATTATGATAAATAATTTTTATATCTATTTATTATTATTTAATAATTTTTTTTTATGTTGTGTTACTTATATGATTTATTATTACTATATTGGGTTATATATATATCATTTATGATTATATTTTTTACTAGTTTACTAGTATATATTATTATTATTAGATATTAATCTCTTATAGTATATATATATTATTATTATTGATATTAATATACAGTGGTTATTTATTATTATTTTACTACTATATATTATTTTTATGTATTATATAATTATACATTAATATTTTATTATATTAACTTCCTTCCTCCTGTTTTTTTCACGGTTCTTCATTTTAACTTAGGTAGTTATATATATAGGTGCATATATAATAATTATTAAATAATGTAATAAACTAATTTTTAAAACTAACCTTAGGTAAGTATGGTATTTAGTTACCTAATTTATCTTGGTCCCTTGATTATAATAAAAATATTAAGGAATATTAGGTGTAAAGTTTATATTGGGTATGCTAGTATATATGTAAGAGATTAACTTATATAGTATATATATATTATTATTATGGATATTAATATATAAGGGTTATTTATCATTTATTGTTTACTATATATTAGGGTTTATATATTATATATTAGTATTAATATTTTATTATTCTTAGATACTAACTCTTTTCTCCGTGTAGTTATATTAACTACTTTTATTGACATTTCTTCATTGAATGTAGCTATATATATATATGCATATATATAATAATTAATAAATAATGTAATAACTAATTTTTTAAACTAACTTTAAGTAAATATGGTAATTATTTACCTAATTTATCCTAATACCATAAATATAATAATAAATATTAAGGATAAAGATTGTTATATATAATTATTTTTAAGAATTTAAATAAATAAACTAGTATTTTATTTTATTTTTTACCTAGTTCATCTTATTTCTGCAAAGAAAATAGTAAATATCGGGAATAAAATTAACAATAAGAATAATAATAATTTATCAGGGTCCTTGGGTAGAAATTAGACGTTAATCGGTTGTAGCTGTTGGAATCTCTGCTTGAACTATTTAACGCGCTAAACTAGATCTGTCTTTTCAACTTGTCCTGACGATGAACCACACTAGTTGGTTCAAAACGCATCGGCAAAAGTCTTTTTTTATGTGATTTACGCCGAAATTCTTCTTATAACATTCTAATTTATTACATTATGATAAAATTGTCAATGCATAAACTATAAGTCTCTAAATTTACATCACATGTACTCATGAATGATCACATAATGAAAATAGAAATATCCAAAATCAGCGACGAGAAATTTCTAATTTCTTGTCTCGTGCTTGATTGGGAGTCTCCTCCTACATAGTCGAATGATCTTAGTGCTCTTGATTAAATACAAGTTTATACCCTAGTACCTTACATGCTTTTGGTTATTGGGAGTCTCCCCTGCATAGAGGGCTTGGTTCTCTTGATTAAATACAAGTTCCATACCCTAGTACATGATAAAATCCAATGGAAACATTGCAATCCCCCCAATCCTGAAATCCTGAAAAATAGATAAGTCTGCTGGATTTTGAGTGAGATCTAAAATTCTACTTTCTCCATATGAAATCCAATGAGGGCGAAACCACTCTCATATGCCTCAAACTTCCTGATGAACTGCATATCAACACTAGGGCAAAAGTTCACTTTTATAACTTTAGACAGGCATCTAGAAGCAACTAGAAGTCACTAGGATAACCTTAAAAAAAATGCTGAAATGGAAGTCGTACGGCCATGAAACGCGTTTCCGGCTATACTGGCCATGTTTCAGTTTCGTGAATTGTGGCAATACAACCTGAAACGCGTTTCACGGCCGTACCACACGCGTTTCAGCTTTTCGTACTCGTTTCTGTATGGAAACGCCCTCCTGCCCTACGTTTCCTTCAACATAGGAATGAACTAGCTATATAGAATATGGATGCAAAAATAAATTGAAGCAAGGAGAATTAAAGGAATATCTGGACTAGATGTTCTCCGTGACATTAGCAATTTTACCGGAATCCCCTTTGCCCCTTGATACTTCAAGAACAGAGGAAGAATATTATTGTAGAGTCCAGCTGGTCAAGTATGCATTGATGAACCTGGAAGAGGCAATTCTAGAAATGTTGGACAGACAAAACATAATTTTTTATGCATAGCGCCTTACTTTTTTTCCAAGTAGGCCTGAAGCTTCTCGTTGCTAATGTGGGTAGATACTTGGAGGAGGGAAGCACAAGAGATGAATCCTTCTACAATGACCTTGTGGTTAAATACATCAACCATAGTTTCATGGGAACTGCTCCCAATAGATGGAAATCACAGTGTGATTGTTTCTCAAGTTTTGGGAGCTTTGCAACTTGTAGGAAATATTCCAAAATCATGGGGAGTGGTTTTAGGAACTTGGAGAGACATTTTAGGTGAGGGGTGCATCACTTCCAGTTTCAATTGTCATACCCATGACATTCAATGCATTCTCGACTGCATGAGGCTCAAATTGCCTCTGTTTTGGAGTGTTTTTCTGCTCGGCTATAATATCACATTAGCCCAGCTGGGCCTGCGAATGGCCACTATTCATTTTCATTGTTTTTATTTATTGAGTGCTCATGGGATCATAGATTTGCAGTTTTAATGCCTGCAGTTCTGTTTCGTTGAGGTGTATGAAGTCCTTTGTTTTAATGGTCATCTTGTCTTAACTCTGTTGACTACCTTCATTGGTCATTCATTTTGATTCGTTGTCAATGACCCTATGTCAGTTTACGTTTTCAAGGAGTCCAGGGTGGTTGTCCAGGGTGGCTTTGAAGTTTGTGTAAATATGGTCAAAGTTTAAACCCTTTTATAGTAAAATATAATGATAGCTATTATGACTGTCTTTATATTGTTTGGTCAATTTAGGTGTTATAATAATAATACTATACATACAAATTTATATTAATATGTTTATATTTATTTTTCAGAGGTATAGAAAGCATGGTAGTTCCTTTTAGAGATATTCCTGGACTTAGTGCATATAGATTTTATAGATCTACCTAAATGGAGTCATGCCAGTCTTGTTTAATGCTATGAAGAGATGATGGGTTAATTGGTGTTAATGTAATATACATGATGTTCCAGGGGTTCCCAATCTCATGGGGCCCAAATTAACTCTGTTTGGTGAGTTTTTCTGCTCAGTTTCAATGTCACATATAACTGTCTTTATATTGTTTGGTCAATTTAGGTGTTATAATAATAATAATACTATACATACAAATTTATATTAATATGTTTATATTTATTTTTCAGAGGTATAGAAAGCATGGTAGTTCCTTTTAGAGATATTCCTGGACTTAGTGCATATAGATTTTATAGATCTACCTAAATGGAGTCATGCCAGTCTTGTTTAATGCTATGAAGAGATGATGGGTTAATTGGTGTTAAATGTAATATACATGATGTTCCAGGGGTTCCCAATCTCATGGGGCCCAAATTAACTCTGTTTGGTGAGTTTTTCTGCTCAGTTTCAATGCCACATATAACTGTCTTTATATTGTTTGGTCAATTTAGGTGTTATAATAATAATAATACTATACATACAAATTTATATTAATATGTTTATATTTATTTTTCAGAGGTATAGAAAGCATGGTAGTTCCTTTTAGAGATATTCCTGGACTTAGTGCATATAGATTTTATAGATCTACCTAAATGGAGTCATGCCAGTCTTGTTTAATGCTATGAAGAGATGATGGGTTAATTGGTGTTAAATGTAATATACATGATGTTCCAGGGGTTCCCAATCTCATGGGGCCCAAATTAACTCTGTTTGGTGAGTTTTTCTGCTCAGTTTCAATGCCACATTTGCCCAGTGCCTATAGATTTAATAATTCCATATAAATGATTCATGCCAGTCTTGTTTGATGGTATTAGGAGGGAATGAGTTGATTGCCGTTGTTTGTGTATTTAGTGTAATTAATGCATCATGATGTGCAGTTATTGTAATCTTTACTTACTGCCCTGGTGGTCATTAAAGTCATTTATCATTCAGTCTTAGAGAATTGTTGCAATTGACATTAGTGGGTAGTGTATGGTCTTGTGGTCCCATTTTTTTGTGGGTCTGAGGCAGCTAATATAAACCCTCTTATATATTTGAGGCTTTGCCTCATTGTAAATCATTATTTGATCTTGCTATTCATTCATTTATCTGGGTATGGAGGATACCCACAAAATCTCTTTGTTTTTGGTTGTTCATGTGTTCATTGAGTGTAGACTCTACTTGCCTAATGGCTGTAGCATTCTAAACTTTCACAGGTGTGGGATAAAAGTCAAGTTGTTATATAAATAATACAATTCTTGCAGCAGATACTCTGCTCCTATAACCAGGCTGTCTGGGGCAGCTAATATAGGATTCCATTCCTATATATCGGAGGCTTTGCCTCATTGTAAATTATTATGTTAACTTCTCTTAATGGTATTCATTTATTTATTAGGGTATCAAGTGTACCCACTAAATCTCTTTGTTTTCAGTTGTCTATGTGCTCATTGTGTAGATACTCTACTTTCCTAATGGCTGTAGCATTCTAAACTTTTACAGGTGTGTGATTAAAATAAAGTTGCAGTATAAAGAATACAAGTTCTTGCAGTAGATATGTTCCTCTAGCCAGGCGTGTCCATCCAGTCAAATGGTGGAAAGAGTAGGCATGGGACATTTTCCTGCAATTCTTATGATATACTATTTTTGTAACATATGCCTTTTTGAGCAGAGCAGGCGATGTTACAGCTAGACTCAACAGGATTTGGAATGCTGAATGAGATAAAGTGTAAACCCATGCATAAGTCAATATTTAATAGGTTTTGGCATCCCTAGTATATTCCATAGCCCAAGAAAGGGCTTTTCGGGATGATGCTTTGAAGTGCACAAACTTAGATAAAATGAATATATATATATATATATATATATTTATTGAATGATGATTTTTTACAGGCAGGGCCCTTGCTTAAATAAGCCCTTAGGCACCTATATGGGAAGGGACATGATCTTTGATCGTGCCCCAATTTATATACTAACTAATTACATAACATAATTACATATTAATTAATTACATAACATTGCCTTCCTCTTGAAAAGATGCCTTGTCCCCAAAGCATACGTAACGACAGATGTTTTTTGCAAAAAGCTTCTATCTCCCAGGAGGCTTCTTCTTCTAGTAGATTTTTCCACTTTATAAGGTATTCTTTAATTACTCAAGATCACACCTTCCTTTCCCTGGTGGTAACAATTCCTTCTGGTTCTAAGACGAACTTGCCTTCATCATCTAATATCGGAAGCACTGTCTGTTCTGATTGGTATCTCTCCAATGCCTTTTTAAGAGAAGATAAATGGAAAACTTTGTGAACTCGACTATTGTCTGGAAGGCTTAAGCTGTATGCTACTTGGCTGATCTTTTTGTTAATCTGATATGGTCCTTAAAACTTTGGCGCCAATTTGTTTTTCGCTTTTTGTTTGAAGGATATAATTGCTTGTAAGGTTGAAGTTTAACAAATACCCATTCTCCAACTTCAAATTTCCTCTTTGTTCTGTGTCGGTCGACTTACTGTTTCATGCAATTTCTTGCAATACTTAGATTTTCTTGTAATGTTTGAATTTTTTCTGGGTTTCTTGTAATTGCTCTTTTACTGCTGTAACTTTTGTCTCGGAAATGGCAAAATCCTTCCATTTGGGAGGTTCATATCCATACAGAGCTTGAAATGGGGTCATCTTTGCGGAAGTGTGATAAGTTGAATTGTACCACCATTCAGCGAGATGTAACCACTGAGCCCACTTATTTTGTTTGTCTTCTACATAACAACGAAGGTAAGCTTCTAAGCACTTATTGACAATTTCTGTCTGACTGTCTGTTTGAGGATGATATGCAAAACTCATGTTGAGGTATGTTCTAATATGTTTGAAAGACATTCTTGCAAAATATCTCAGCGGTCTCTTTTGCTGAATCTGATTTCTTCATTCCTATGAAGTGTGCATACTTTGTAAGTCTGTCTAAGGCTACAAGAATTTTATCTTTCCTATCTGACATGGGTAATCCTTCAATAAAATCCATTGATATTTCTTCCCATTTTTGGTTTGGGAGATTTAAGGGGTGGAGCAACCCTGGGGTCATAATGTTCTCGCTTTTATTTCGCTGACATTGATCACATTCTGCTGCATATTTTTGAATATCACTATTCATTCCCTTCCAAAAGAATGATTGGAGTGCATTATAGTAGGTTTTAAAGAATCCTACATGTCCCATTGACAGTGAATCATGCGACACTTTGAGAATTTTGGCCTTAAATTTGGAATTTGAACCCAGATACATTCTTCCCTTGTACCATAGAATATCGTTTTTCCATTCAAATTTTGAATTCTGAGGGAGGTTATTAATTATAGCACTTGTTTCAGAATCTTTGGCATATTCACTTCGAATCTCATTAAGTCAATCGGGCACAACAACTGAAACTGCAAGTAATGATGGTTCTTCGTCTTTCCTAGACAAAGCATTCGCTGTTATGTTATCTTTCCCTTTCTTATGTAATATATCCATGTCAAAGGCAATGAATTTTTCGATCCATTTTTGTTGTTCTATAGATAGTGTTTTCTGCTGGAGGAGATGCTGAAGCTATTAAGATTTGTTCGTATTAAGAACTTACTTCCCAAGAGGTATTCTCTCCATTTGGCTAATGTGTGCATAACAACAAGCATTTCCTTGTTGTATGTAGACTTCAGAGTTTCTTGCTTATTGAGCTTCCTGCTCTCAAAGGCGTTCGGTGTCCATCCTGCATTAGTACTACTCCTATGCCAAAACTTGAAGCATCACACTCAATTACAAATGGTTTTGAGAAGTCTAGAGTTGCCAATACAGGGGCATTGGATAGAACTTCTTTCAAGTCTTCAAAACACTTTTCTGTTTCATCATTCCATCGAAGTGAGTTCTTCTTTAGAAGGTTCATTAGGGGTGTGGTTATATGGGCATAGTTTTTAATAAACCTTCGATAAGACCTAGTCATTCCTAAGAATCCTTTTAGCTTGGAGATATTAACTGGTTTGGGCCATTCCCTTATAGCCTTGATCTTATTAGGATCTACTTTTACTCCTTTGGATATTATATGTTCGAGATATTCTAATTTTTCCTTCCCAAAAGTGCATTTGGACTTTTTGGCATGGAATTGATGTTTTTCTAATACAGTAAGAACTTGTTCCAAATGTTGTAAGTGCTCCTTCCATGTCTTACTATAAATTAGAATTGTTGATTTTTGATAGCATCAGATGTGCTCTAAGTCTCAAATTTTGCAGGGACGCTTAGACATATGTATTCCACAATGTCCATAATCGTTTTGGGAAATTCCACCTAGAGATGGTTTTAATAGAATAATTAATTATTTTTAATGGGACCCTAAGTCTAAACTTAGGAAATTAAAATAATTAATGGGTATTAATCTAAACTGTGGGTGTAACTTCTAGAAGAAGACAAAGATCGAGTCCAAATGATATGAGCTATTGATTAGAATTTAATATAGGCCATTGGTTCTCAACTGGAAGATTATAAGGACATCGAGGGGCATTTGGAAACACACCAAAGGTAGATACTCAGTTACCTGAGCAAGTTCGATTTTCTCATTGATCGAAGCTCGGCAAGAGAAAATCGAATCAGAGGGAGAGTTGCAGCTGAGAAGGACAGAGAGAGGGTATTAACATTAGTCTAGAGGTCAGGAGAAGAAGACACAGAGCAGGAGGAGGACAACGCAGAGGCAATGTGACGCTAGGATAACGTAGTTCTCACGCAGGGGCTGATGCAGTAAGACATGAGGGGCAAAGGTCCCCTCCTGGATCAGAAACTCGTCGAGAAGTGTCTGTAAAAATTCTCACAAAGAATCCTCTTTTATTTTGCTGGTTGTATCTTGTACATGATATTTTTGCTAAAGAATAATAAATAAACCCTCATCTGCTGCACCGATTTTCTCGTATTGGGTTTTTCCAGGGACATTTGTCCAAAATTAACAATGTCATTGTGTTGTATCATTTTCTTGTCCAGATTCTTGTTTCGTCATATTATTTTTAAATGGCGAATGCTGCAGTTGTATTTACGTTGATATTTACTGTAGAACATTGTAAATAACTTGTATGGTTTAACAAGTAAGAGAAGTAATATCAGTTGCTGCAGTAGGGATTTCGGGTTTAGGAATTTTCACATGGTATCAGAGCTGTAGGTGAAGGAAGAAGAACATAGCCAGAAGGCCCAACGCCTAAGGAAGAAGGGAATTGAAAATTCCTGCAGAGGCAACAATTCAAATCCCCAGAGGGTTTGCGCAGTTCAGGCTGGAGTGTTAGATTTTTGAGGTAAATCTCTCATTGAGTGAGTCATGTGGACCACTATTTGTCAACGACCTGTAGCAGTACACCCCCTTTTTTCCCAAAAGGGATAGCGCCTGATCAATGTGTCCATACTGTTCAACTATCATCATCAGCTTGATCATCATGTTATAATGTAAACCCATTTTGCATGTATATGATGTAAATCAACAGATTCGTATCATGTATGTAATTGCCTAGGTAAGCCTACTTTTCTGGTGACGATTTACATTCTGGGAGGTTTTTTGTCTAATCGATCCATTCTCGGATGGTCGGTAGAGTTTTCCTTCAGTCTTACCCCAATGACGGAATGGATTTTGTCACTGGGATCTTAGGCGAGCCGTAATGTTCTAGATTGAGTCTATGTAAAAGTGAGTTGGGAATAATCCTAACTATTTGGTTAGGTTATTTTATTACAAATTGCTTGGTGCACTGGATTATATTTGTGTTGCAGAAATGGGTAGTCTGTGAGGGTCTATTACAAATAGATTTCCCCCTTATGATGTAAAAAATATGAAAATCATGATGTAAAGTGTTTTGAGGGTTGGAAAAATAATTTATCCCCTCATAGATTAATTAATTAAATTTTCTGGCCAAAAATTAATTAAAATCTTAAGCTAGAAATTTAATTAATTCTAGGTCCTAGGTAAATTTAAATTCTTCAAAGGCAAAATTCAAAGTCAAAGTCAAAATTTTGGAGAAATTAACTCAAAAATTTAATTTTCGAGTTAATTAAAATGCATTTAATTGAGAAATTTGAATTTCCCCAAATATTTAAATTTTTCGACGGATGAGATTAGAAGGAATTTTAATCTTCATCAACAGTCAAGATTGCTTTGATGAGGATCACTTGAACTAGTCGTTGGAGGATTTATTTTTAAATTGGAAGTCATTCGTTAGTCAAATGATTCAACCTTAGAGTCGTGTGCTTAGCAAGAAGCTCTTGTGTAATCATTTTCTGGATAATAAAGGAAGACTTTGGGGTTAAGTTTTGCTGGTGTTACTCTTCATGGGAATACTGCAAGATGTGTTGTTTTCATGCATAATTTTCTAAAGCCATTGATGATAGCTTCTAAAGAGTGATTTGAGTACATGTATCTTGCTTAGTCGCTGGGGTTTGAATAATAATTTAAATTTTGAACGTAATAGCAGGTATCTGTTTGTCTGAGTTTTATTATTATTTTCTTGCTCTATTTTTAATGGTTGGATCAAGTTGTGCAGGGAAGTCTTGATGTTAGATCCTTGGGCGTTAGAGGAAGTTTTAAGTTGGACCAGCCAACTCCCGATCGTGTTTTCTGAAGAGCCCAGTAAAATTAATCCCGTGCTTATCATAAGATTTTCTATTGGTGATGCATGAAGGGTTTCGAGTTACCACCTCCATAAAGTTTAAAAATTTAATTTTGTGCAGTATTGACAGATTTGGTTGATTAGAGCCTGCAATTTGTAAATTTTGTAATTATTTTTCTAACATGGGTTTTTTCTGGGTTTTAGTTTTTATCATTGTATATATCGTTTGGGTGTTTTTTTTTGTTGTCGTGCAGCTACAGATCTGAGGAAGAAATCTGTGTAGAGTCCAGATCTAGGCCCTGGAGGGTAAGATCTGGATCTCTGGGGTTTATCAACATCATTTTGCAGGAATATTGTTCAAATTAATTTTGTCGTCCAAGGCTTTAAAGAGTTTTGAATTTGGAAATTTTTATAAGGGTTCCAAAATTCTTAGGTCTGGAAACTTTCATGAGGGTTTCAGGAATAAATATGAAGCAAAAGGATTTAGCATGTAATCAAGAATTTATGGAAATATCTTAAGGGGTTTTTTGGCTACCATTTGTTCTTTTTTTTTGATTTGCTGCTTGGGTTTTTGGATTTACTGCAAAATTTGTTTTTTTTTTTTAAAACCCCTGTCACTGTCCATGCTTGTCTTCATTATCGCTGCTTGGACTTGCATTTACCCTCGTTCGTCTCTGCCCATTCCGTCCTTTTTCTTGCTAAACCCTTGCTGCCTTTTTCCTCATGCCGCTCCCTCACCTCAACTCTTCCTTCTCTCTTTCCAGCGCTTCCCGAATCCCTTCGTGCATACTGTCCAACTCCATTCATCCACCTGCATTTTCCTCCATTGTTGCATCAAACCCTAATGCGCTTCCTTCCTCCCTCCTTAGTTGGTTTTTTTTTCCCATCACATTGCAACCTTACCCAAGTTGTCTCTCTTCCATCTGCGTGTTGTCATCACTCCATTCACCACTGCAATCAAACCCTCGCATCCCTGTGTCCTTCCTTGCTTCTGGATTGTTGCTCTTCGACCTGCCTTCGAGCTTCTTTCACTACCTCTGTCCAAACTGTTCCACAACCTTTGTGTACTTCCCGCTGCCATATTCTCCTCCATATCCCTGCACATAGTGACCTCTCCCTTCTCCTGCTGCACCCACGACTCTCTTGAACACTACCTCCTCTCCATCCTCGTCGCCGCCAGTCTCAACCCGCACAACATTGAAACATTCGACTTTGTTTTTATATTTTGTTGTTTTATATTTTACGCATTAGGGTTAGGTTCTTTGGGGTTCGATACCATTTTATTGATATCTTTTGTTTTGCTTTGTTTGTTTCTTTGTTTGTTTTTTTTTTTTTACATAGGTATTTTCTAAATTCGATTTTTATTTATTATTTTTTTTTGATTTGATTTAATTTTGTTTCATAATTTTTCAAATTTTTTATGATTTTGATTTACATTTAAAAAACATAAAAAAAATCTAAAAAATTAAAAAATCTTGAAATCTAAAAATTAAAAAATATAAAATATTAAAAAAAAGGTTCATTTTTGTGACTTGAGATTACTAAAAAATTAAATTAAAAGAGGATTCACGCTTTTTTAATGTGGCTTATGGCCCATTTAAAATTTTAATTTATTAAAGTCCTTTTGATTTTATTATTTTTGGTCACATTATAGTTTAATTATTTCATTGGGCACATTAAAATTGCCTCATGAGCTTTAGCACATTAGAAATTTACCTAAGGGACAATTAAAACTCTAATTTACATTTAAGATTTTAAATTTTGTGGTAGTAATTTCTCTATTGTCAAGTGTGACTAATGTTTTAAAAATTATATTGGCTATAGGAGAAAGTTAATTCTAGATCTGGATCATTAATGAAGATCATTTTAAATCTAGAATCATTGCTTAGTATTTAAATATCATGGGATTTAATTGCTAGAAACTCTTGCATGATAAAGCTTCTAGTATTCGCATTTAATCATTCATAATTGTCACTATTCATCACATTCGTAAATTCGCTTTGGATATCTTGTTTCTGTTCAGTCTATGGTTAATTGAATACAAAGGCATTGGTCTATAATCATTTCTATCCTGTGGATGTGTCTTGTGTTTAAACTATTCATCTCAGTTGTCCAAGATTTGTCCTAAATTCATCAGGTTGCCCATCTTTAAGTTTCCTAGTGCCTGTGTTCCACAAGCTATTCTCATTCATTCACCTTAGGGACTACCCCCCTTGACTTGTCTAGGAGAGAGTCTAAACTGAGTGAGTAAGGATTAGAGTGACAATCCTTACTTTGAGCGTTGTCGTAGTGCCTAGACACTTTGTGCGACAAGAAGTCGACAGAGAGGTAAGATTGCCAAATCGAGAGTTGTCGGTGGCAGAGGGAGCAACGCAACAAAAGTTTTGAACAAAGAGGTTTTTCTGGTGGGACGCAATTTTTGTAGGCAGTGGCTAGGGCAGGATAACATCAAAGATTGTTAGAAAAATAACACAAAGATGGAAACTCAATATGTTTTCGAATTATCTTCCAAATTAGAAGAAGAATTCACATGCTTAGCAAGTTCAGCATCGGCAAATGTTTGGTACATTGATAGTGGGGCTTCAACCCATATGACTGGAGTACGATAATATTTCTCGAGCTCTTAAGAAGAACAAATGAACTTCTATATTACTATGGGAAACATAACAAAGTGTACTCCAATAGAGAGAGGCACCATAACGTTTCTAAACGCGGTGATAGAAGAAGAGGTGTATATAGAACAATCTGAAGGCTTCAAAACGCATGAAAAGAGAACTCATGTGTGTAGATTAAAGAAAGCTCTGTATGGCTCAAGCAGACACCCAGAGCATGGTATGGTTGGATTGATAGTTACTTGCAACAATTGGGATTTGTCAAGAATGATGCTGATCCCAATCTCTGCTATTTAATGGTAGAGAATGAGCCACTTATTCTGGTATTATATGTGGATGACTTGTTTTTAACAGGGTCATTTAGTCTCATATAGGATTGCAAGAAGAATCTTGAAGCAAAATTTGACATGAAGGATATGGGGTTGATGCATTATTTTCTAGGGTTGGAAGTTTGGCAGAAGAATGGAGAGATCTTCCTTGGGGAAGGAAGATATGCTACATAAATTATGAAGAGATTCAGAATGCAGGATTGTCGGCCCATGGCTACTCCCATGATCACCAACTGGAAGAAAATAGATGCATTAGGAGACAAGGAGGTGGACCCCACCTTGTGCAAACAACTGATTGGGTCGCTCATGTATCTAGTCTACACTAGGCCAAACATTTGTTACGTTGTTAACACCCTTAGTCACTCCATGGTGGAACCAAAAAGGGTGCATTGGGTAGCAGCTAGGCACATCCTGAGGTAACAGTCGGATATGGGTTGAAATAATCCCAAGGGGATGACGTTAGATTGAATTGATTCACAGATGCAAATTGGGCAGGTAGTTGAGTAGACCGAAAAAGTACCTCTGGGTATTGCTTCAGTGTTGGATCAGGAATGATCTCTTGGTGCAACAGAAAGCAGAATTTGGTAGCTCTTAGCTCAACAGAAGCTGAATATATGGCAGCCAACACAACTACATGCGAAGCTATATGGCTTAGAAAACTGCTTGTGAGTTTATTCAGAAAAAGGATGGAGTCGGATATGGGTTGAAATACTTCGGAGGGGATGATGTCAAATTGAATGGATTCACAGATGCAAATTGGGCAGGTAGTTTGGTAGATCGGAAAAGTACTTCTGGGTATTGCTTCAGTGTTGGATCAGGAATGATCCCTTGGTGCAGCGTAAAGCAAAAGTCGGTAGTTCTGAGCTCAAGATAAGCTGAATATATGGCAGCCAGCACAACTACGTGCGAAAGAATATGGCTTAGGAAACTGCTTGTGATTTTATTTAGAAAAAGGATGGAAGCAACCAGGATTTACTACGATAATCAGAGTTGTATTAAACTCTATGAGAATCCAGCATTTCATGATCGGTCGAAACACATTGATATCAGATGTCACTTTATCACTTTAGCACGGGATAGTACAATTTCAATATGTCCCCACAGGAGATCATTTCATAGACGTACTCACAAAGGCTCTAGGAAGAGTTAAGTTCATTCAGTTCAGAGAGCAGATGGATATGGTAGAGAATTTGTTTCAGTAACAGATCCAAGAATATTTTCAGTTATAGTGGTAGGGAATGAGGGAAAGTTGTAGTGTTGGCAGTGGGAGGGTTAGCAACAGTATAGATGCAGCATTTGCACAATAGTTGGTGGGAAGTGATGTCAAATATCAACAACGTAGAGGTAGATGTTACAAAACAGGATGATGCTTCAACAAGTCGCATTGCTAGAGGACATTCCTCGCTAAGAGGGAGTGTTGATTTTTAGTAGCATCGGATGTGCTCTAAGTCTCAAATTTTGCAGGAGGCTTAGACATATGTGTTCCACAATACCTAGAAATTGTTTTAGAAATTCCACCTTAAAGCAATTAATTATTTTAAAGGGGACCTTAAGTGTAAACTTAGGAAATTAAAATAATTAATGGGTATTAATCTAAAGTTCTAAACTATGGGTGTAACTTCTAGAAGAAGACGAAGATCGAGTCCAAATGATCTGAGCCATTGATTAGAATAATCTGGGCCATTGGTTCTCAACTGGAAGATTATAAGGACATTGAGGGGCATTTGGAAACACATTAGAGGCAAATACTCAGTTACCCGAGTAAGTTTGATTTTCTCACTGGTCGAAGTTCGGCAAGAGAAAATCGAATCAGAGGGAGAGTTGCAGGTGAGAAGGAGAGAGAGAGGGTATCAACATTAGTCTAGAGGTCAGGGGCATAAGACACAGAGCAGAAGGAGGCAACGTAGACACTGTGACACAAAGGACAACGCAGAGGCAATGTGACACTAGGATATCGTAGTTCTCATGCAGGGGTTGTCGCAGTGAGATGTAAAGGGGGGTAGTAGGTCCTCTTCCAGATCAGAAACTCGTCGAGAAGTGTCTGTAAAAATTCTCACAGAGAATCCTCTTCTATTCTGTTGGTTGTATTTTGTACATGAGATTTTTGCTGAAGAATAATAAAGAAACCCTCATCTGCTGCAGTGGTTTTCTCGCATTGGGTTTTTTCGAGGACATTTGTCCAAAATTAACTGTCATTGTGTTGTATCATTTTCTTGTTCAGTTTCTTGTTTCGACATATTATTTTTAAATAGTGAATGTTGCAGTTGTATTTACGTTGATATTTACCGCAGAACACAGTAAATAACTTGTATGGTTTAACAAGTAGGAGAAATAATATCAGTTGCTGCAGTAGGGATTTCAGGTTTAGGATTTTTCACAAGAATGTCATGAAAGAATACTAACACATACTTCCTTAGATATGGACGTAATAGCTCATTCATAGTAGCTTGCAATGTTGCCAGTGCATTGGTTAAACCAAAAGGCATTACTTTAAACTCATAATGACCTTCATGTGTTCGAAACATAGTTTTCGCTACGTCTTTCAACCTTATTCTAATTTGGTAATATCCTGACCTTAAGTCCAATTTTGAGAAGTATTTAGCACCATGTAGTTCATCCAATAGTTCATCAATAAAAGGGATTGAGAACTTGTTTTAATTGTTATTTTGTTTAGTCCTCGATAATCGACGCTTAATTTGAATGATGCATCTTTCTTTCAAACTTAATACAACTGGAGCAACATAAAGACTTACTTTTTGTGATGATGCCACACTTTAAAAGATCTTGGACTAATCTCTGAATTTTAGTTTTTTGATGATGTGGATATCGATACAGTTTGATGTTGATGGGATTTGATCTTGCTTTGACTTCTATTGTATGCTCAATTTCTCTTTTAGGAGGCATCTTCATTGGAAGGTCTTGGAAGACTTTTTCATGCTTTTGAATCTTGAACTTTTGGTGCTTCTTCGTTGACTAGATTCGAAGTTAACATTTCTAATTGATGACACTGTACTACATGAGCTGGTGCTCCCTTTCGAATCATTTTCATCATTTGGGATGATGATACAACTTGATTCTTAGGTGGTTGGAATCTATATAACTTGTACTTTTGCCCTTCCCATTTAAATTTTATAAATTGCTTTTGATGGTTGGCAAAATAAGTGCTTAGGGTTTGTATTATGTAACCATTGGATACCTAAGACCACATCCACTCCTCCTATTGGCACAATGTAGAACAAAGATTCTGGATTATAGTCTTGAATCTGCAATTTGACTTTATGGCATTTCCCTACCTTTTCAATTTTCTTGCAGTCAACTACCATAACCTTCATGTTGGACAATGGGAAATGTGAAAATGTTGTCTCTTTGCCATGGTTGAGTCCAAAAAATTGTGGGTGCTACCGATATCGATTAAAACCATTACATTGTTCTTCTTGATATGTCAATTTAATTTTAATGTCTGGGGTTGTGATATACTTGTCATGGCCGATAATGATACTTGCGGAATACTTTCATCATCTGGTTCTGGAGAAATTTGTATAGAATCTTCCATTTCTTCTTCATCTGATTCTTCATTGTCTGAATCATTAGTTGCTTCACATGTATATAGGTTCTTGGTTTCTTTCCCTTTAGCACATCTGTGTCTCGGGTCCCATTTTTTACCACGTCTACGCTTTCCTTTGCATTTCCAAATTAGTTTTGTCTCCATGAAGATGCAGTGGAACATATTTTGTATTATCTGCGTTCGTAGCCTGAGAAAATCGTTGTCTCGAATATACTGCATCTTTTCATGTTTCTTTTTAGCAGCTTTCACTTTTTGTCTTGCTTCTTCTTTCGAAGTAATGTCATGAAGCTCAAGTTCTGTCTTTAGATGGGGTTTAAATCCTGTGATGTATGATCGAATGAGATGAGTTTAAGATATTCTAGGTACTCGTGTGGCTAATATTTCCCATTCCCAAATGTATTCGTCCACATCGCTTTTTGTTGCAATCTTGTGACTGCTGAGGAAAATTTTTCCTCCTTGACACCTTGGAACCTCTTAAAGAATGCATTTTTGAATTTCTTCCAACTGATGGCAATTGTCGTCTTCTTCCACCACATACACCATTTATATGCTTCGCCTTCCATTTGCATGGATGCACACCTTATCTTTTCATCCTCATTATCAATACCGTAAATCTCGAAATATTCTTCTGCTTTGTTGAACCAAGCAACGTTGCACTTCTCGTTACCATAAAATTTGGAGAGTTCAAGTTTCGCTCTTCACTGACATGTCGCAACTGTTGGAGTAAAGAGAGGGTATTGATTCGCAAGCTGCATATTTGAGAATTGATTCCAGAGCTGCATATTTTGAAAATTTGTGTTACTATTTTGTTGAAGGGGTATGGACGATGCTTTTGGGGACTCGGGTTGCTCATGTGAGTTTGACGAGTTTGACGATCCGACGAATTGAGATGTTGAGTAGCTTCATTACTTTGGGGTATTTGATCAGGTGTAATCTTCAACTTGTCACAAATACAGGTCAACTTCACTATTGCTTGACTATGATTTTGATTCACAGTATTTGAAAAGATCGCATGATCCCTTTTAAACTCATTATGCTATAGCTCGAGTTGACTTTCTATTTTCTTTGATGTATCCTGGAGCTCAATTTTTTCGCCATGTCTGGTCACCTTAGTCTCTAGATTTATATATATTATATATATATATATTACATATAATATTAATTATTATACAATAAAATTATATAATTAATTAACGTTATAACTTATTATATAGTTAACTATATAATATAATGTTGATCCCATACAATATTTGTTAGTACGACAATACAGAAGACGAAATCCATGGGATCAAGGGCAGACGGAAAGATGGAAAGAGGAAATTACACAAATGGCAGAAATGGACCGAGGATTGGCTGGACGAGAGACGGCTTCAATGATAGGGTTTGTGGGCTGTTGACAACCCGACTGCCACAGCAGGGAACGCAGCAAAAAAAGAACGTTAATAGCGATGACGCAAGGGAACAGAATGGAGAATGGGGCAGAACAGTACGTAAGTAGCAAAACAGGGTGTGGACAGAACAGAACAGGGTTGTGCAGCAGGGAAGTGCCTGAAGATCGACCTTGCTCTGATACCACCTGAAGCACACAAAGTCAGATAATATATATATATATATATATTGAATGATGATTTATTTTACAGGCAGGGCCCTGGCTTAAATAAGCCGTTGGGCATCTGTATAGGAAGGGGTATGATCTTTGATTGCGCCCCAATTTATATACTAACTAATTCCATAACATAATTACATTTTAATTAATTACATAACATGCTTTTATATGTGGCAACCATGAGATAATGTAAATGATTTTTTGGGTCCTTGGAGACAAGTCTTTATGGGTTTCACCAAGTGTGATTCTGCAGAAGTGGTTGCCATAGACAACTTCAACTAGTTATCATTTTTATTGGGAGATCTTAAGCTATGGTTTTCTAATTTTATGAAGCATGACATTTTTTTAAAACTGTAACTGGAGAGATTTTTTATTAATAAAAATGCTGCTGCAGAGCTAGCAGAAAAATTACATCAAAGTTCTGTTTCAGAGTTTTTTTTTTTTTTTTTTATTTGTTTGTGTTTCTTTCTTAATTAATTGTTTAAAAAGAAAAAAAGGAAAAACCGTACCAACTATCAGCCTATTACAAAGACTATCAAGATTTTCAGGCAAAAAATTCCTAGTATTTCATGATGGTATAGATTCTGCAGTATAAACCAAAGATCCTAGTGACTTTATAAAGCTTGAAACATAACAGAAAGCATGATGATTCACTGCCTCTTCTGTAGCTGCATTCACTGGGTTGGAGTCCTGCTTGACAATCGCCATGTCTTCAGCTAGCTGGTGCACAATTTCTTCTTCCTTTAGCTCCTCACGATTGGAATTGACTGACTGCCCTTGATTGGAAACCCCAGATTGATCTTCCTTTCTCAAATTGATGATTTCATTACTAAGCATGTTGCATTGTGATTGAAGGACAATTATCTGATGCTTTTTCTGAATAAGAGTGCACATGATTGTTCTATCAGAGTAGCCCGGTGTTCATTCTTGTGCATTTTTGTAGTGGCTGTGAAAATTGAAGTCCTATTGCAATGTATGGACTTCTCGTGATTCCTGAGAACACGCCTAATTTCCTGCAATTGCCAGGAGACCCAATATAGATTCTTTCTGATCTCGAAAGTCTATGTGCCCACTCAACAGAAAAATATCCTTCTCAAATCTGAAGAAAGATCAAACAGAAAAAGCAGAACTCCACTTGGAGGAGACACAACTATAATGGAACCACCAAAACCAAAGCTTGAAACAAATCTGGAGTCTTCCTGAGCTGAAAAGGAACAAAGGAGGAGGCTCACTTGCAAGATCAACTGAAACTAAAAACATGCGGACAAACACAAACCCAACGAGGCAAACAAAACTCACCAATCTGTTGCATGGACCTGAAGTCAAGGCTCTCCACCATAAATTTCCAAACCATAGTGCCGTAATCCACATCTTGACAAGTGAAATTCCTTGTCATGGGTTCAAATTCGTGTGAAGTTGAGAGCCTGAGCATGTGATGGGGTCTCTTGGGTCTCATCGCATTACTATCTCTTCTATACAGTTATGTTTCAGTGCATTGTGCCATGTGAAGCCTTACCTGTGTAATGCGTGTCTTTGTTCTCATATTATTCTCATATTATAAAGATCATGGGATGGGTTGATTGGTAACAATACCATTACTGTTAATGACCTCAACTTTTTGGGATGTGGCTACGTGAGTGAAACCATCTACTAAGTTGTTATTCTCTTGCAACACATAATAGTACTTGATGCTGGTGAATTTGATTGCCTCTCGTTTAGCTCGAGCTAGCACAAATGATAATAGTTTATCAACTGGGTTGGTGTTCAATACCATCTGGCTTATTATAGCCTTGGAATTTCCCACCGTTGTCAATGACTGGATTGGAGAATTGCTGGCTATCCTTAGGCCTTGCAATGAAGCTTTATCCTCTGGCCTTGCTATAAGGCATAAACTTCTACTTGCTTATATGAGATACCAAGGCCCCATGCATAAGATGTTTTAATTATTCCTCTAGGTTTCATGATAAGCTCCCCTTACACCTGCCACTAAGGGTGACAACTTTGAAGATTCAAGTGCTATTTGATTTTTCATAGAAGTGAATGAATGTTGTGCTGCACAGATTGCTATTATATGTGTTGATTGTTTTAACATTGTTGTGCATTTCACTCTGTAGATCTGGAACTAATTAAAGGTAGCTATGTAGGTGTATCACCTGAAGAGTTTAAGCACATGTTGTAGTAATATCCCTTGCAGTGCTAGCAAGGTTTCCCTTGATCAAGGTTCATGTAGAAGGGGAATAGGACTAAGCAAAGAAGGGGTGGTACAAAGTTCACCAAGGGGCCAGGTCTCCACAAGGGAGAGGATGAAGATTAGAAGGTTAAGAAAGGATGGAGATTAGAAGGTTAATGAGAATGATGATGGGTGGAGGCCTAAAGTTAATAATGATACTGATGATCCTCTAGACATTCTTGTGGTCATCACAGACCAAAGATATCGGTTTTGATTATTTCGAGCATTCATTACAGAGATGCTTGGGGTTTAAGTCACCATGCCACCACTTGCCACTTATTGTTTCATGATTGTAATTTTCGTTTATACTGAAACTATTTTTATCATAAAAAATAATATTCATCTTTTATGATTTTTTTTGGGATCTATACAGTCTCTTTGCTAGTACACTGGTTAGTATCTTCTTACTCATGACCAGTGTTTGTCTTGGTTATAGAATTTCAAACTTTTCATTTTTTCTTGGAAATGCTGCATATAGTAAGTTACAGCTGTTCTTTGGCTTAAGCTGCCGCACTTTGCATTTTTATATTCATGCGTGCTTGTTTTTTTTGTTCTCTTCTAAAATCTATGCTTTTTTCTCTCTTAGAGATGGCATACATATTTATAACATGTCTTTGTTACACTCTTCTAAAGTCTCTCCATTTCTCATAGAGATTTCATACATATTTATAACATGTCCTTTAATATTGCAGACCGTGTTTACTACCCATTAAACCCTTTTTCAGATTTCATTTTCACAGAAAAAACTGTCTACAAGGATTGCATAGCAAGTAGTTTGTAAAAGGCACAACTTGTCACAAAGCCTTTTTTATTGTGTTTGTTTGAATGTGTACTTAATTGGATTCCATTTTCGTAGTGGAAGCTTTTTCTACAATAATCTCAAAGAAATTAGCTCATAAATGACGAGGTTTTTTTACATATTATAGTTGTGTTTATACAACACTGAGATGTATTTCATCATGTATCTGTGTCATTTTTCATGTCATAATGCATTAATAGTAATTGTATAATCAGTTAAGATTATTCTGTAGAGGTCATTCAATCTGTGTTTTCATTGGATCATGAATAACACAGGGCTAATTATTTAATTGGTTTCACTATCACATTGTACTAGACAAAGCTCGCTATGCAACTCATAAGTTGAGGTTAACATCTTAATAAATATTCTGGTTTGAGGCAAAATCCCCAGTATATCATTTTGTTACTCTAAAGTTTGGTTTGTTCAATTACCATGCCAGGCTTGACAAATCTTGATGCCTAATTTTGGAGGGGAGCTTGTCTATCCCAGCATATTATTGTTGTACTGTTAAACATGATTCTATCTCGTACACTTTGATATGTCTAGTATGCCATTTTATATGTTTATTGGATATTAGATTTCCTATGTTAAAGTATGCAGAGTTAAAAATTGTTGGCTAATTTCATCTCTCTGCAGGGCATTCAAAAAAGATACGGAAACCAAAGCCTTGGAAACACTCGGAGCCTATCACACGAGCTCAACTCAAGCAAATGCGTGATGAATTTTGGGATACAGCACCACATTATGGTGGGCAAAAAGGTAGCATATATCTACCCCAGTGAGAGCTAGAGGTGTCAAGTTAGTTAGATAATTGGTAGGAGCTTCTTTACGAAGGTGCATTATTTTCATTAATGTTATTGCATGTTTATATATGTCATTGTGGACAAGGTCATTTGAAATGTTTTTAACAAAGGTTTCAGAAACATTGATGTCACAGTTCTTTTATTATATCTCTTTGTTAGTTTGTATCCCCTCATGCTCACCTTAAACATAAATAAGTACGAGATGGTCTAAACAGTTTACCATATTATATTAGAATCGATCAAGATGTAAAACTTGTTTAATATAAAGGTGTGGAATCTGCCTTTAACCTAACCACTAAGTTCTATATTTTGTTGAGATCACCATCTACATTTGTTTTTCAACATTGCAATGCATTATGAAGCTCACAGATGGAGATTTTTTGAAATGGCTATTCTCGGCTACTCATGTTTGTTATGCCTTTCCAATATTTTACCAGTGTAGATCCATCTCAACTCCAGATTTATCAATGACTGAGAGGAATCAAATCTCCGGGTGTAACTTTTTTGATCATTTAAGATGGATATAGGCACCAGATGAATAAAAGAATAACAATATTTTTATGTAAATATTTTTTGTATCTCTCCATGTAGTAGATTTTATGTTAGGTGTACATATCAAATCTCTCTTTCATAGATATAAAGATAATTTTTAGTTCTTATCTAAGTCACCTGACACACCCCTAGGGGGTCATGTGTCACGAATCCCATGTGTTGGACGGATTTGTGAGGACATGTGTTTGGCATATGTCCTGTTCACAGGACACATACCCTACATGTGTTCTGGGTTCAGGACACGTCTTGTCAAAATGCAGGTGTGAGATGTGTTTATGGGCAGAGGGAAGAGTGGTTGAAGGGAAAGACAAAGACATGGGATGTGTTTCCTGATGATATGGGTTTGGACAGTAGTGTTGAGTTGGCATTAGCCAACTTGGATCTTAATTAAATAGTGGTAGAGCTGGTCACTTTTGATGATGGTGATCTTCTTGAGGGGTCATCTGATTATCATTGGTGTAGTTTTAGTAAGTAACTAGTTGTATGATTGAATTTGTAGAATGTAATTTTTCTAGTTTCTAAATGCTATATATATGTGTGTGTGTGTGTGTGTTATCCATGTGACAAACGTGCAACATCTTATCATCTTGGGCTGTAGATGCACCTCACTACTCTCAGTGCAGAAAGAATCTGATGATTTTAGTGTTTCCAGAATGAACTCTTCTGTGTGGTAATTTGGCTGCAAGGGTCTGGGTGAATCCTGTGAAGAGGTTACTTATGTTCCACAGCTGTTTAGCAAAATCCTTTTTATAGAGTAAAGCCATGCACATACCTGAAGAAAAATTGTATAATGTTATATCTGCAGCTTTTTAGCAAGTATTTCTTATAGAGGGAAGCCATGCACTTACCCATAGGATTTCAAACTGTCATTTTCGTATGAAGCAAGTGGTTTTTGTGCACTGTCCTATTACTCTTGAATGCGATTTGGACTTTCTATTGGGTGTCTGAGTTTGGCCTTTTTAATGGAATTAATATTCTTCCACCACTACTAACAAGTTTGAAGTTTCAGAGATTTGGGATGCCTTACGAGCAGCAGCTGAGGCTGACTTGGGACTGGCACGAGCGATAGTTGATAGTGCAGGCATAATTGTCACTAGCGATGATATGACGACCTGTTATGATGAAAGAGGTGAATGTTTGCTAGTTACTGGTATATCTGTTCTCAGTATCCTATATTTTTCTTTCAAAATCTTATTCCTAAAAAATAATTTCAGGAGCAAAATATGATCTTCCGAAATATGTCCTGAGTGAGCCAACAAATCTTCTCAAGGACGAGTGATGGCACCGGAGCAAGGCCTGGCCCAGTGCATGCACATTGCAAACGAATTTAATGTAACATATTCTGTAAAACACATTTACTTGTGAAAAGATTTATTTCTTCGGTTTATTTGTGACGTTTAAAGAAAGATGATACCCATTTGTTTCCTTGATCATGCTTACTGTCAATCAGCCTGATATTTAGAGGCAAGATAAAATCTAATTGTTGATCTTGAATCCATCTGCCAATGACATATTGCTTATTCACGCATTCTCTGATAGACATTGTGGAGTAGCACACCCATGTGAAAGAGTCTTGAATGATTCCTTAACATTGCTGGATGAAGTCAGGACTGCCTTTGTATCTATGCTTTCTTTGTTAGACAATGTGGAGTAGCACACCCATGTGAAAGAACCTTAAAATATTCTTTTACATTGCTAGATCAAGTGAGAACTGCCTCTGCTTTGAGAGGTGCAGGATCTCGGGAAAGATGGAAAATGCTCAGTACAGTGATTTTGGGTGCAGGTTTTTGGTGGTTTAGTATGCGGTTGCCTTCATAGTACATACCTATTTAGCATCTCTTCTTTGATTGCAAGGTGATTTCTGCATTTTTTTCCATATTGTATCAAAAACCAAGTCAAGCAAAATGGATATACCTATATTTACGATTGTTGTGTTATTCTGAAAAGTTACAATAAAAATAAAATAAATCAAAGCTACTTCCTTTTCTTCAAATATTGTTTTAGATATTCTCATTGTGTGAATCTGAAGGAATAAAATATTTTATCTTGGTTTAAATGAATTATGTAGAGGAAAGAATGCTATTTCCGTTTTTACTTTGAGTGTAGCCTATAGCACAAGTTGTTCCTTTACCCTAGTCCAGTAAAAAATAAGTCTGTAAATGAGATAATGTATTGGTTCAACATAGAGTAATACCCAATAAGTTTTGGTTACGCCAGACTGCATGGAAACATCGAGGTTACCAATGTAGACGATTTATTTTGTAAGATATAAATCAAAATTACAGATTTTTCAGTTATATTTATTAAAGATATGAATGACTAGGAAGTAGGGGTAATGCTGCTACTTATTTTCAGATTGTTCTGTTGGTGTTTAATGTTTAAATAATCTGGGCCTTACTTGAGTGTTTGATTTTGAGCTGCATTTACTTATTTTAACGTGTATTCAGCTTCTCAGTTATGATCTTCATGTTTTGAACTCTGATTAGTATCTTCTCCCGTTTCAACTGAATTTATTGCAACCTGTACCGAAGGCAAACAAAACAAAGATAAATGGCATCAAGATTTATTCCCCTAAACAAAGTTTGAATACGGCATATCTGGGAAACTGTTGATTGGTTATTGCATCCACCTATAAAAACAGTGACACCACTCATTCTTTGCATTACACTGTTAGCAATATGTTTAAATTACGACTCCAAAGGGCCTTATGGCATGATTACCAAGTTTGGTTGAAAGACATGAATTTGAGGTGCCATTGACTAGATGCTTTCTTGGTGTTCAGTTTAGTATAATACTATGATTAGTAATCAGTTCCCATAATTGCGAAGTAATAGTAGTGATGTTTCCATGTTAAATGAATTCTCAATCCCTTATTAGTCTTGTTAGCCCTGCAGAAGCCAGTATTATAGTAATCGTTTAGATTTGACTCGCTATTAGTTAAACAATTAACCTTAAAATATTGTGCAGATTTCTAATGTTTAAGATCTTCTTTCTAGTTCTAGTATTAAAACTATATCTCTGGGTCTACAAAAGACCCCTTATTAGTCCTGCCGAAGGGGGTATTATAGTAAATCAATTAGTTAAACCTTCAATCTTAAAAAAAATGTGCAGATTTCTAATGTTTAAAATCCTTTGTCTAGTTTTGGCATTAAAATTATTTCTTTGGATCTAAAAGAGAGTCCTTATTAGTCCGGCTAAAGGGAGTATTATAGTATTCGATTAGATTTGACTTTGCTAGTAGTTAAACTGTTGACTCCAATTTTTTTTTGCAGATGTTTAATATCCTCTTTCTAGCTTTGATATTAATTTTTTTTTTTTTGGATCTACAGAAGACCTCTTATGTCAGTTCTATCTGATAAAAAATTAACATTCATCTTGATAATTGGATGTCCAGAAGTTAGGACATGATGCCTCTAATTAATATTGCCAATGAGATAATTAGTGCTATGTTCAGTTAATCAATACAAAGTGGGTAGTTACCTTAATAATCACAATATGAATTAAATGAGGTACTGTTTATATATATATATACACAATATACTTTTTCAGCATAGCTTTGCATTTATCATGATTCCTTGTCTTTTAGAACAATGCTGCCATGAACAAATCGGTGCAAATACTAAAATGACAACACAAAAAACTGTTGCCCACATGGATCCTTCATGATTTTGTCCAAAAACACTCATAAAAATGTGATGTCTTCATAGGTGGAACAGAATAATGCTACTTTGATATTGTTGCCTCGTCTTCCTACAGTCGTGATGGTTGTGGGACAACACCGTAGCTTGTTATGACTAGAGATGTAATATTGCAGCAAGCTGCATATTCTTCTCTGGATCCAGTATGCTCTTGGCTCTAAATTTTTTCACCATCGACCTCAATTGCCAAACACTCCTAGCTTTTGTAACATAGAATGGTGTGATGAATGGACAACCAAGCTTAGATTCTATATTTTGCTATACATATAAAAGACCCATGCATTAACCAATGTTTTGAAGACTGGAACTGGTGACCAGACTGGTCCACCTAATGAACCAAGTTTCGAACTGGGATTGGTCAGGTCTAAACAAACCGGTTTAAAAAAATACATTAAATAATTATTTTTTAATGAAAAAAATATTTTTAAGATTTAAAACCATGATTCCAAGCCAATAGAAACAAAATATGCAAGGTTTGCTCATCTATATACCATGTAAAGGTGAATATATAAAAATGGCATCGAGTGCAATACATACCCGCAACAAAATACATAATCAATGAGGCTCTAAATGGCCTCTAGAGTCCGAAAACAATGCTCTAAGCTATGGGGTCACTGAACTACTACAAGTCTATATATCTGTGATCGACAACATGATCACTCCTCATCATGATCAAACTCATCACCACTACTAGACAAGAGATCATCAACATGCTCATCATGATCAAACTCATCACCACTACTAGACAAGAGATCATCAACATGAGCTACATAAAAATATGCCTCAGAGTTTGAGGACTCCTAAAAATCCTCTACAACTTTTGTAGTAGTAGCCAAAATAGACATCAAAACTACAAATCACTGATCAACATGGTCACTCATGAAACTCATCATTGATTCAACGCTACTAGAAATACATAAACATTGTCAACAAGAGATACATGAAATCATCTAGTTCAAAGTCTTTAGACTTGGATTGCTCAACCTTATAACATGATAGAAATTGAAAAGGTTTAATATCTAGATGCCTACAATCCAGAAGATTTAACATGCCTAACCAATGATTTTGGTTTGAGTGAAGGGTTCATCTCCTCGATCTTATAATGTGGTAGAAAAAGATTAGCATGCCTAACCAGTCGTTTCCTTCGAGTGAAGGGTGCATTCTTGTTAAGGCCATGGTAGAGGAGTTCAACAATCAGTACCACCAACATCAACAAAGTTCAATAGTCAATGCCACCACGATCAATGTTCTTAAAGGGCTTCATGCTCTTGATCAAATGCCAATCTCATACCCTCACGCATGATAGAATCAAATGGAAACATTGCAAAACCTCAAACCATGAAATCTTGAAAACCATAAACTCTACTGAATTTTGAGTGAAATCTAAAATTCTAGTTTCTCTCTATGAAATCCAAAGAGGTCGAAATCACTCTCAAACAACCTGAGCCATTCCATGGTAATGTTAAAAATTTAAGTAAAATGATGAAAATGAAAATGAAAGGAAATGTCACTTTACTTGAGAATTCAACATTACCGTTAATTGTCAATATTGTTAGGGTTTAGATGTGTCAGGAAAATGAGAAGGTAGGCATGTATTTCTCAGAGAGACTATTTTTAGAGGAAAACAACTTCAAAACTTAGAAAAATGCATTTTTTTGGGGTTTATAGTTGTCCTGGCAATAAACCCGTCGGTTTAGGACAAAACCGACTGGTTTGACAACATTCGGCCGATGCCTTTCTAAAACGGTCGGTTAGGGAAAAAAAAAGGTGAAATGAGGAGGTAAACCAGGTTTTTAAGCCGGTTTTACCCGGTGGGCTTGCTAACCGGCGGGTTTGACATGTTAGCGGTTCAGACCAACGGGTTTTTAAAACATTGGCATTAACATATCTCATTGAGCCTTTGGTGGAAAAAAATCCATGCACGAGAAACCATACGACACATGCATGTTAAAGTTTGAGATTTTTACAAACTTGTAGATGGAGGAAAGTTATAATTCAATTCAAAATATTGTTCATGTTGCTGCAAAATCTAGTAGGCCTAGTGCAAAGTCACACTGGGTGGAACCAAACATGCTAGATTTTGCGGCCACATTTTTGGCGCCATAGTTGGGAAGGAGTATAGTCCATGTCCTCGAAATCAGAAGATTATGCTTCAATAACTTTTGATGAGAGTATCCCAAAGCATATGTTAGAACCTCTCAACTCGTAACTCCTATAGCTAGTTCCCTTTCATTACATCTGGTAGTTTTGGTCAAAAGGAGCCACTGCTTCTAGAAAGAGGAAATCTACATGTAAGACCATTATCTCTTCCTCTTCCCTTATATACTCTGCCTCGTGTAGTCAATAACCCTTTCGGCAATCCTTGCACCTCAACAAAATGGCCAAACTGTGGCTTAACACTACATTCAAGCCCTTGGATGTTAGCGACTTTCTTGGTGCTCCCAACAAAATTCTTGAGAAGTATGTAAGATTTGCTACCCAAGTTTAATGGGACTGATGCAATCATAGTTGATGTTGAAAAACATATGGTTGAGTTTTATTGGGTGTGTTTGTGGAAGATTGATTGATGAAGAGGATATAGTCATGCTGTTGTTTGCTCTAGCCATAAAAGGAATGGCTAGAGATTAGTATCTCGATTTGCCTACAAGAAGCCTTAAGAATTGGGACCAACTCCATGAGGTAGTTAACAAGAGATGGACCATTGTGAAGGGGGTTGTGCAACTCTTGGCTAGGTTCCAGTTAGCAAACAAAATCGACAATGAAAGTGTCAAGGATTCCACTTATAGGTTTGATAAATTGCTCAAAGAGGAGCCTAAGCGATATAAACCTACAACAAACTATCCTTACCTTATATATGGATGCTGAAAAGATAAAGACCCTCAAAGCCTTGAGCAAGCCAAGGTCTATGTTATTACCATTGAACATAATCTAATCACATCTAAGATTGATTTTCTTTCATATCCCAAAGGCAATGTTGAGGTCAAATCCAAGTTGAATGCCCAAGTCGACCTTACTTTGCAATCTGTTGCCCATAAATTTGATAAAATTACTAATGAGTTGATGCAGGGGAAAGTGACAATGATAAATAAGTTGACAATCTTAGATAGGGTAAGAGGGTTCTGTTAGAATTATCTTCCCAAGCCTCAATTCAATAGTGATAGGGCACCTAAGGGAAATCCCAATTGTGGCAAGAATCCTTCCTAATAGATAGTTCCTAATACTCTTGCACCTACAAATGGTTAATCAAGAGGGATTTCCCTTGTGTCAAACTTGTATTGAGCCTCATAGTGAAGAGGAGTGCCCTTATAATTAGGCCAGAGATGAGGATAGTTTGGAGCATTTAAATTTAATCAATGACTTCACCCTTTTTTTGTACTTTGCTTGGTGAAACGTCATCCTTTTCTCAACAACAACATGAAGAGTCAACTGAAGAACCTACAAAAGAGCGAGATGAGCCTATTAATGCTGTTGAAGCCAGGGGTAAATTCAAAGGGTTGCATTATACTAGAAAGAATAATGAGCCAAGCCACCCTAATTAGGTCGTAGTAGTAGTGTTGCTCTCCAGAGAAATGGTTAGTGTCTATTGGTGGGCATTTAGAAATGGACTTACCATATGCAACAATACTTACCACCGATGGGAAGCCATTCATCTTATACTATAGCCATAGTGGGCGAGCATGTGGAAGATATTGGACCCTTACCCTTTCCCCAGTGATCTTGGCAAGATAGAAGGTAATCCAAATCCCTTAAACTTGCAAGTCTAATGGAGGCACTTTGAGCCAAGATCCTAAAATGACTTAAGGAAGTTGAGGAAATAGGAGGAGATGCGTGTCAAGTAAGCTCAATACCTTCATAAGTAAAAGATAAAGATACCTAAACAATAAAATGAAGTAATGGGTCCAGAAACAAGGAAAAGTTTTCCAAATTGGAGATCCAGTACTTGTGGATAATAACCCTCATCCTTATAAAGTCTACAATAAAGTAGGGGTAGGTTACTTTTATGTATCCAACCTCGATGGGGAGTCCTTGTTATCACTAGTGGAGGGCAAGTGCCTCACCTTTTTTACTGGAACTCGATGGATTCATAAGAAGATAATTGCATTGCATTTGTGTGCGTGCATCCTTCTTTTGATATTTTTCACTGATGTGCATGCATACTAGTTAGATACAATGCATTATTTTTGCCAACATTTTATTAACAGTATTATTTACTATATAAAAAATATGATGATTAGCAATCTATTCAGTTGCTATGAATAGGTTGTTGTGAGTGTATAGGTAAAAGCTCTATAAGCCCCAAGGATTGTTGGAGTTCTCATGCACCCCTGATTTGAGCACACGGATTGTGTGCTTTATGGTGAGCACATGTCCTTGAGTTGGAGTTAGATGCCAACAAAATGTGGGTAACTTGCATGAGACTTTTTCTCCTCCTTCGGAAGTCAACTAACCAGCAACCCTATATGATCAATGCATAACATGATGTTAAGATCCTCCACTTCTAGTTATGGTTAGATTTCTCTCTCCCATTCAACATTCCTTCTTGAAGGAAGGTGGGTCATGTATAACATGTACTTTAATAATTTTTGCAATCATGTGCTTTCACTTCATGTTATGGGCATATTGATATTGATAAAGGGAAAACTGGGTAATTGATCAATCTTGATTGTTTTTTTTTCTCCCACTTCATAGGAGGTTAGTCTTTGACTATAGTCCGTGTGACCTCCTCTGAGGTCTTGGTTTTAGGAAGGGCACTATTGGGGAGGCTCTGATTGAAGTAATGTGTCCAAGATGTTCCATACCACTTTCCAATTTTTTCCTATTTATCTCCATTTTGGGCTGGCGGTCGTTGATCATTGGATTGACACCCTTTCATCGTCATCCTTGAGTTTGGGCTTGGAAAACTTAGCCCTAGATGTTGATGCACTTGAAATATAAAAGTGTAATAAAGCCATAATGAAAGAAAAATGATAAAATACAAAGATGGCTAGGACATTTGTGAAGCACTTGGGCAAAAGCCTAACATGAGCTTGACCCCCTAATTATTCGTCACCTAGTTCTTGAAGCAAATGACGCTGCATCCATAAAAGGGAACTCTTGTATTGTCCCTACCCTAATGAACAATAAAATTCCTCATCCTAAAGAAGTATGGAGAATTTCAAAAGCAAACTTGGGCTCCTAAGCTATGCACCAAATAAAGATAAATCATAAAAAGCAAAAGGCACACTAGCAGGGTGGAAAAAGCAGGCTGAGGAAAGGGGTAACTCATGCCTCCACGATTGCTCCCTCCTTATGTGTACACACTTACGATTTTGAACCTCTCTTAGTTGGTCACATAACTATGACACCTTACACCTTGTCCTGAAGTCATTCCCACTATGCAACCACCATTTTCGCACACACCTCTAGATTGATGGGCTAACTTGTAACATCTCACTTCCCCTTGGGCGTTGGAAACACTTAATAGGGTTATTGATCTAACAATCCCTAATATAATAAGGTAACTTGTTTATGAGCCTTGATCTAGTTAGACATTTGAAGGTGAGGATTATGTGAAGTATTTTTGTGCCCCTAACATTTAGTATAGTCCACTATGATGCATTTATGGTTATTTTCTTAATGATTGATGATTTCACTTCATTTTGAGTAAGTTTTTGTCAGGTGGTGTTGTAACAATAGTAGAGGCCTCCTAAGAGATGATTCATATCCCATTCAACAACACTCTAGAGGTTGTTTTACCCATTCCAAAGAGCACTCTCGACCTTGTTGATGCAACATTGCCCATTGAGAGGAGAATCTTGGGCTATGAGAAGGTCCCACATGGTACTTGACTCACTTGGGTATCTCCAGGTGTTGGAATGTCGAGCCACCAAAGCTTGATGTTTGATTTATTAATGATGTGCCTAGATGGAACCCAAACACCCATAGGTTGGCCTCGACAATATTTAATGGGTGTTGCTTGTTCCAGAGCCTAGATGATGATGGTTATCCTTGAGAAGATAAGGGATGGATTTCATATCATTGATGGACCCCAACGCTTGAGCATAGTGGTGTCATGTCACCCCTTTTGAGCTTAGAAGAGTGACATAGGGCACCTTGGTGATGAAATTGTGGTTTTGGAGGCATGCCCATGGGTTTTGAGCTATTTCTTGTAGTATGGATCACTCATGGTATATTTCTCACTTGTGGCATTTTAAGCTCCCTTGGAGGATGACATCATAGTGGAGGAGCATTTTTACCCACACTTGCGGGACATTTTGGCATCATTTGTTATTTTGAGCTATTATGAGGTTGGCTTGTAACCGCTCACTTGTTGAACACTTGAGAGAACTTGTATTAGGGATCTTACTTGTAAATTTGTGGAAATAAGGGTTTTTGAGCCTTATATAAATAAAGAATCCCCTTATTTCATTTTCATCATCACACATTTATTACTCTTGTCTTCTGAAAGAGTGTGAATTATTTATTTTCACTACTTTGGAAAATATGTGACTTTTCTATGATGCAAATTCACTTGGTGATGGTATTTGCATGGAGATGTTTTTCCAGGATTGAATGAAGCGTTTCTTTGGAGAGCTTTGTAATTTTCATGCTTTATGTTTTATATTTCACATATTGTATGTGTGAAGTAAGATTTCACAAATTGTTCTCTTTGAAACTACTAAGGAAACTTTGATTGTGCATTCCTTATATTTAAGTTCTCTCCCCGCAAGGAAAATGTTTAGGGTTTTAGAAGTGGATGCCCTAGTCATACCCTCCTTACTCCATCAAAACCATTCTCATTGAATTTAGCCCTAGAAGACTCCATCAAGCCCATTTAGGATAAGACACTACTCATAAGTTTTGTTGATCACCCCCTAAATTAATTAAATATCTTCTGTCTTACCCTTTATGCTAGGCATCTAGGGTTTTTGTGTGGAAAAGTGCATGAAGAAAAAGAGTTTTGATTTGATATATATGGTCTATTAAGTAGTAATTTCATTAATAAATAACATAAAAGCAAAATCTAGCATTGTTGCATGGTTAAACCTTCCTCATTAGGGTCTACGTCATCTACAGTTTGTTACTTATGCATGTTTTCATGAAAAAAATTCCATTTATAAACCCTAATCCTTGGTGTATATTGGAAGGCCTTGCTCCCTTTTGTCAATTATCCATTGAAAGACTTTTTCTTTCGTTGTTATATGACATCGTGTACCTTATCATTACAAAATAGAAAAACCCTAAATTACAACAACCATTTTTTATGGGTCTAAGAATAGAGTACTTGAATCTTAGCATAGAATATTGAGGCCTTTCTAGGCTTTGCCAATACTTTATCCCATGTTATTAAACCTTATATCTATCACCATGAGACATAGTAATTGAATGTTCTTTAGGTGATTTAAGGACACCTCCCTTGTGGTCAAATACCACTAAAGAGTAGGAAAAAGGTTGATGAGGTGACAGTGTCAAGCCTTTCTCTTGTTTCCGTAGGGTCTGGCTTTGTTTAGTGGGGAATTTCCTTATGTTTGCTAGATTTTGCAACACAGTTCCCTACATCAATTAAACACCTTCAAACATCATGACAAACTGTAGTGACCCACCTACAATTACAAACAGAACATGAATATTAACATGCATACAAGGTATCCATATGATAGCTACATATGGGTGAACCACATGTATTGCACTAGTATACATATCAACTCATATTGAAAAATACCTAAGTTAGGTTAATAAATCAATTATTGAAGTAAATCCCTAACTCACCATAATATAATAAATATATTGAGTGGGGCCTTTGATATATACCACCCGTATGTTGGGAATCACGATTGTCGTTAGACCAAAACCTACAGGTTTTAGTCAATGACCACATCGCCAGAGATAAGGATCCATGAGAGGCAGTTAGTCCATGTCGTGAAAAACATGGGGAGCGTTGGTTTATCCAATGTCCAACAATCTCGCCCCAACGCGAGCCAGATGTGTATCGAACTTGTGACCTATGCTCTGATACCACTTGTTGGGAATCACAATTTCCATTAGACCAAAACCCACATGTTTTAGTCAACAATTACATCACCAGAGATAACGATCCACGAGAGGCAGTTAGTCCATGTCGCAAAACATATGGGGAGTGTTGGTTTATCCAATATCCAACATATAATTAATCATTTAATCAATATATATATATATAATATATAATATATATATATTATATATATATATATATCAAAAATAATAATATAAATTAAATTTATTTTGGTTTATACTTTTAATTAAGTAAATAAATTTTTTTACTTATATGCTAAAATAAAGTGAATTATTAAAATCTATAAATAAAACAATTAACATATTCATAAAATATTATACTAACTAAACAAAAAATAATTTAAAATGTATAAAATCAAAAGAAAAGTAATAAAGGCAACAACCTCAAATCCATGAGTCACATTTTATATATATATTAACGTAGGGAAGACAGACAAATTAAAGTCATAAAAGACATTGTAGGTGGTGTTGTGCCATCCAACAACCCCCCATTTCATATCATTACTATTCTAAAACTATAATATGAAATGGGTCATTTTTTAATTTTTGTTTTTAAATTGGTACCAATTTAAAGTTCTATTTCAAAAAGGGCCGAAGAAATAAAAGGAAACATTATTAAAAAGCCTTTTCAATAAAACCAATCAAAAAACCCCAACGTAAAACGATTTATCTTTATCATTGCAATAAAGCGATCGCAAGATCGCATATCGCAATGACAAAGCAAGCACAACTTAAGGGACATCTTGATTTCCGCCGCGCTACCGGATATCGGCAAAGCATAAGGTAACACAATTAACAACCCTTGCTCTGATGCGATGCGAAATCGGCAATCGGCAATCGGCAATCGGCGATAATACTTAAGCGCAAATAAGCTCCCCCTTGCTCCGATGCGATGCGATATCGCTATCGGCGATCGGCGACTCACCATGCCCACATCCTAAACGGCCCTACTCGCTACTCCCGACACGATGCAGTATCGTTATCGGCGATCGGGGATTCCAAATGAAACCAAAGCAATGACTTAGAATTTTCCCCGATGCCCGATTGTGAAAAGGTTAAAAAGCGCAGTTTTCAAAGTAGAAAATCATAAAGGCAGGTTAATACGATTTATTCGTAATTAAGGCAATATCTTTTGAAAAGCTGCTCATCCGCGTTCAACCGCCAAATCGCCCAAGACATGCTTCAAATAAATCATTCGACCATTAACCGAAGCCACTGGTATTAATGAGATTGACAGGCCTTAACGACCATTTAATGAAAACAACAAGCTTGCGATCTATTCACAGATTTGATCCGAAAGCCGTCTTAAGTCAATCGATCACTATGAATGCATCAAGATATATATACCTCACCCTATTAAATTCATGTTATTGTTGCCTGTGTTACGCCTATCTTTCGCTCTGTGCAGGATTCCTCCACAAAAACAGAATTGAGTGGAATGGGAAAGAAGTCCAAAAAGACTACAATGCCTACTGCTTCGCCAGCCGCAGGGCAAGCTGTTGTTGATTCAAGCGGTAAAAAGAAAGGGCTTATATCAGATACGACATGCTTGGGACTTACCAGGGCCACTTGGCAAGGAACATATAATTTGATTGAAGCCGAAGAGCCGAAGGTGACCGGGATACAAGTTTCATGTGATAGTACCAGCAAATCTGAGGCCAATCTAAAAGACTTGGCCAACTCCTTTCTGCATAGAATAGCGGCCCGGGAGCAAATTCTCCCATATACGGATGTGGTAAGGTGAGCAATCCAAGAGATCCCAATTACCAATAGAATGTTTAGCACTATAGATGGGAGGATTTTTGGTTCCTTTCGAGCCGCAGATCTAAGGCAAATGTATCACCTACCGGCAGAAGAGAAAAAATATAATACGACATTTCTGGAGAAATTTCGAGCAGAGAACGAGACCGAGTCCGAACCAATTCGAGGCTGGAGACAAAATCCAACAAAGCATAAGCATGAATCCTCGGGTAAGTACTCAATCGACTCCCTATGTTCTCCTTACTGCTATGCTGGAATTATGTTGTGTAGGCTATGGGGATTGCATGACTCCGCCAATTTTACCATAGAAATGGTCCCCTTAATGG
>APFE030033355.1:0-17168 GCA_000404065.3 Pinus taeda | reverse complement strand
TCTGGTGTACATTATCAGTGCTGGGTGATCTAGCTTTGCTTGAGGTGAAGAAGGGCTTCTTAGCTAGAGGATGATGCTGGGTCAGAGCACATGGTTGTAATCTTCTTGCTACTTTTCATCTGAATAAAGCTATTCTTGTTTCCTTCCATATTCTTGTGTACTTGTTTATTTATGCATGTATATGGTTAATACACATCTGATCCTGTATTATTTATGAATTTAGATCCTTCTTTCTTGCATAGTAGTATGTTGCTATGATTCTACAGGTTCTTTTGAAACTGGGCAGACAAAGAAGAAGCGGCGAAGCTCTATCAAGAAGGAGAGGAAATCGAGCGCAAGACTTAGGTTGGCCCTCTTGGTTCTCCTCTCATCTATTTTCATAAAAGAAATCAATAGTAGACTTTGATTGTTTGTTTCTAAGATAGCTACCCATCTTAGTGGGAATAGCAGCATCCGAGTGGACACTATTCCCGTATAACAAGTAAATAAATCATTTGTGGGTGCGTGATGGATCTTCAAGGTTAGGAAGATAGCATATGGAAGCATAAAAAAGTACAAGGCCAGATTTGTGGCCAAGGGGTACTCTCAAATTGAGGAGATTGACTATGAGGATAACTTTTCTCCTATAGTAAGGTACTCATCCATCAGATCAATTCTTGCTCTGGCTACGCAAATGGGGTGAAATATCCACCAGATGGATGTAAAAACAACATTATACAATGGATTTATTAAGGAGAACGTGTACATCGAGAAACCAGAAAGCTTCAAGACTTTTGATCAAGAGTCTCATGTGTGCAGAATCAAGAGAGCGTTGTGCAGTCTCTAGAAATTACCTTGTGCATGGTACGCGAGGATTAATAGTTATCTCACTGGTTGGGGCTTCACCAAAAGTGAGGTGGATGAAAACCTCTATCATATCTTGGTAGAAGGTAAATTTTTTTATTACTGTCTTATATATTGATGACTTGATTTTAACTGGTGATGAATAGTTTATCAGACCTTGCAAGAGAATTTGAAATGGACATGGATCTTATGCACTACTTCTTTATATTGGAAGTGTGGCAAGGCGATGGGGAACTATTTGTCTCTCAAGGAAAGTGTGCAAAAGAGATACTATAGAGGTTATTCATGGAGAGTTAAAAACCCATGGAGACACCTCTAGTGACCAACTAGAGGAGGGAGGATGCCACTTCAAGTGAAGAAGTGGTTGCTACCATATATCACCAACTAGTGGGTTCACTTATTCGCCCTATGAACACACGATCATATATGTGCTATGCAGTCAACCACCTAATCCAAGCTATGGTTAGGCCAACCAGATTATTTTTTAGGGTAGCCAGGCATGTTTTATGGTACCTCAGAGGCATTTCCCAGTTTGGACTATGGTACAGACAGACAAAGGGAGTGAAGTTTTGTGGCTTCACAGATGCAGATTGGGTGGGAAGTTCATCATATTGGAATATTACATCAAGTGGAATTTTCAATGTTGGTTCTGCAATTGTTTCCTAGTATAGCATGAAGTAAAGATCTATGGCACTCATCTCAGAAGAAGCAGAATACATGATTGCAAGTCAAGCAGCATGTGAGGTGATCTGGATGAGAAAGGTACTTTTCGGATTGTTTGGTTATATTATGGATCCAAATTTGATCTATTGTGATAATCAGAGTTGCATCAATCTCTCTGAGAATCCTATTTTTCATGATCGATCCAAGCATATAGATACCAGTTATCACAATTTACGAGACTTTGTGTACAGGCAGATAATGTTGTTGTATTATATTCTGAAAGAGAAACAAGATGCTGACATTTTGACAAAGGCCCTATCAAGAGGAATGTTTGAGTTCTACAGATGTAGGATAGAGGTGGTTGATAATCCCTTTCTTGCTGAGAGGGAATGTTGAAAAATGCAGCAAGAAATTCTCAATTTAATTTTTCCTTGATTAAATTGAGAAAGTTCAAATTTCCACATCAAAAAACAACTTGGATTATGTTAACATGGAAGATTCTAACACTAGTAATATCAGCGACAATGAAATATGCCAAAATCTCTCCATCATTCCTCTTGATTTCCCAATGATCTTGGTATGCACATTGCAATAACCAGTCTATGATATCGACACAAGGAAACATTAGTGGGTGTGCAGCTACTTTATGCAATTGATATCTTTTGATATTGTTATATACCTTGAAATCCTATCTGTCTTGAGGGATGTCTTGGTTGGCAAACTCTGAGTAAATTTCCCACCAGGTCAGATTTGTCTTCTTATTGATATTGCAAGCATTGTCTCCATAAATTGGTAGAATGGGTGGGCTTTCAACGACTCCCTTGATATTGCTTCCTGCTCTAGAGAAACTCTTACTCAAACCCTTGCAAGAACTTTTCACCATCAGTGGTGTCATCTCTATAGAGAAGGATGAAATGTTGATACAATCTAGATGGATGTCACATAGCATTTCTAAAATGTGATCCCAAGACAAAGATGTTAACATGAATAAAAATAACACCAAACACAGATAAAATATTATTGTGGAGTCACAGGCACAAAATATAGGTGGATCACTTGGTCACAATTTGGATTAGTAAGAAAGTCACCATCTCAATAGGTGAGACAGGTCACACAAAATATTAAAAGGACATGTTGAAATATGAATTAGTAAGTCACCAAGGTTCACTTAAGAGAAAGTCATAAGAGAGACTTACTCTCATGAGTCTGTAGATGAAATTGTGCAACTAGGGGCAGTCTAAGTGCATTGTAAAAAGGAGGAAGATGCAAGTGGCATGGGCTAGCGGTTCGCATTTGGAGTTGGAATTCTTTAATGTGACCTTATGCCTATGTGACTAGGGGTGAGGGAGTATGGTCGCGTGGTCACAACATGAACTAGGTCACATAATATCAAACCTTTTAAATTGTCACCTTACAACTATGGGAAAAGGGACGGTCTAATAGAAATTTGGCCACTAATTATAAGGGAAAAGGGTATTCCCAAACGCAAGTTCATGATTGGGTATGGGTTGTGACTCATGATTGTACGTGTGTTTCAACCTAGGATGAAGAGAGATACAATTGAGCTCGTGCCCAATTGTTTCGACCAAAACCTCAAGCTTATAGGGAACCAAGTGAGTAGTGAGAACCATATGAATTGATGATAGCTTTGATTTGCACCAGACGTGAGTTTGAAATTCGACAAGAGGAGAAGTGACTTGGGGAGTGCCGCCTAAGGTTCCATTTGAAAGGATGAATATCTAGGGCTGGGATGAATGAGTTGAACTAGTTGTGCGGAAGAGAGAGTTTAGGACACTTAGTTTCGTGGTAGGGAGCTAGGGAAACGAGGGAAGTGAGATTGGTCTTAATTTAAGGGATATGAAAGTCTTGATAGGAAATTGCAAATTCCAGCCACCAAGGAAGAGGACAAATGGAAAATTTGAAGGACACAATGATTGCAAGGAAGAGGCAGCATTTCCTACTTGTGGGGGTCGTGAGGTTTTTGGTCAGTGGAGTGCTTTGTTTACTTAGTTGTAGAGTGAGAATGAAATGTAGTAGAGAGGTGTTGGGTTTATATAAAGAGTGTGCACGTGTGGATAGAGGGGTCGTAACCAGATAGTGTGTAAACAGAAAGTCCCATGTGACCAGCATTAGGCAGAGATTGCAAAATGAGTTTTCACTGAGAAAAAGGTTGCATGCAACCTACTTGAAGGAAGTTGGAAGTTAAGGATGTGCTAGGGAGTGGTCACATGCGAATTATTGCATAGGTGTCACAAGGTCGCACCAAAACCGGGTCGCACAAGCTATGGACAACTCAAATGTGGCTATGTGACTAATAGGGCCAATTAGTGTGCAATAAGAGGTCACGTGCTACTAACAAAGGTAGGGGTCGCTAGTTGCAATGGAAATTGATGGAGAAGGTTGTGACTAGGCTCATCAATTGTGACATTGTTACTTTAATAATTAGGTGAGAGATAAGGTCGCAAGTCGCATGTTTAGGGATTAGATGGAATCTCACCAATATGACTAGTGACTTATAGGGAAACCTTGTTTTAGGCTTTCCAAGGTAGGATTTTTCAAACTCCCAAAGAGATCCTAAAGATGTAAAGGGATCGTGAAACCCTAAGGGACCATAGGAAAATATTGAAAGAAGGTCTAGTATAGGGAGGCTCCAAAATTTTGAAATGAGCTAAATTTTGGGGTTGTTGTAGCTGCTACAATGGGCATTTAGTATTGCATTTCAACATAATTATAATTTCTAAGATCAGGATCAATATTATGGAAAATTTGAGTATATATATGCTTCCGCAATTATTTCAATTATGTTTAATCAAGATTCATTGAGTGGTGTTTCCTAACTAGGAGTCAGGGACATTATAAGGTGTTATGAGAGCCTAGTTTCAACACTAAGTCTGAATTGGGTCAAAATTACAGGTTATCCACCATGTGTTTGACAAAAGTGGTATATGATGTAAGTAACAAACATTTATATAAATTCTAGAGTAGATGCCATCGAAAGATTTCTAATAGATTTTAAAAGGAATGGTAGGTTAGAATTGATGGTTTACTGGGATTGATTGGACCAGATTTGGGGCAGTTTGAAGAATAACAATTTTCTCACCAACTATTTGAAAAAATTATGAATGGTGAGAACTGTTAAAATTCCCCTCAAAATCAAAGTACACGTGTTAATAAAAGCTCAATAGTGGATCATTTAAATTGATTGTAGGGTAATTTGAGGAAATTGATTTATTTTTAGCCTCGAAGGACTGAAGTTCAATTACAGGGCATCACTTTCATGGAAAGAGGGTTTTAATTTTTGTGTTAATTTTATATATATATATATATATTCCTCATTATTAAAGAAATGTGTGTGAAAAAAAAAGAGGGTAGGGTTCCAAGGGTGGAACCCCTATCTGTTTCAACAATAATTGTTTAAGATAAATGTTTATATTTAGTAATTTGTTCATAATTTATTTTTATAACTGCCATTTCTAAATGCGTAATACAACTTCAACGTTACAAGGTGATATAATATGTGTGATTACAAGGGAAAGTTGAGTGGGGAAATGTTGAATACATGGTAATCTATATAATTATAATGAAATGATATTTGGAATGATCTTGATCAAGTGATATCTCAAGCCATGAGGGATCCTGAAAAGTTTGTATTGAGATCCATGTGATTTGGAAATACCCATAAACAAGTCGTTTGACATGAGAGATTGATTTTCAAAGTTGGAAAAAGAGAAATATTGTTTCCTACCATACTTTTTATTAGTCTTTAGAAACATATGGATAACAAGAGTGATTTTCAACTATTAACCAATTACTTGATTTACGTCGTCTGATGCGAATTATGTTTGGTCGTTGGGTGCCATGAATCGAGAGGTAATGTGTCATGGAAAGCATCGAATTACATGCCTAATAGTTTTATTTTAGGTCCCTAAGTTTAGATAGGGTTTTCACCTATTGAGCTTTGTTGATTCTTCGTGCTTCGCCTTCTGCAACATTTCAAAAAACAGTGAATGAAATAGATGGGATATCAAGATATACACCAAGTCTAACACTGATGGATCCTTTCCATGTTCTCAAGGATGGTGTTAAAGTGTCTTTTGTTGTGGAAATAGGTGGGTGGTTTTGAAGGATGTGGGGAAAGAATGACTAAAATATGAAGAATTTGACTTGAAAATCAAAATCCAATTACAAACTCTAACCAAGACGAAGACAATCTGATTTAGTTTCAACATATTGGTGATAATTTTATTACACATTGTTTTTTTTTGGGTTCATATTGTTGGGATTCGGAAGCCCCATAAAGCAAAAAAGCATCCCGTAGAAGAAGAACCAACCATAATTTAACTACAAAGGTGTGATGTTGAAATTGATGTTTTTTTGTATAGTTATTCTAATAACACGCATCATGGTAATGTCTTTGGTATTGGAATTCTGATTTCAATTCATTTTTGTATTATGGTTAGAGAAATTAGAAGTTTGAGCGACAGGAGGCCTGAAAAGAGTGAAATTTATTCTTCTCCTGTCGGTGGGAATGGTGTGGGCATGTCTCACGAGGAGGTGTAGAAGCTACCTGCCTTTGAATATAAACACATTGGTATGTATATTATGTTACATAGAATGCTTTGCAATGATGCTGAAAATAATGATGATAGGATTGAGAATGGATTATGGATGCATGAATTTGATTGTTCAGATTGTGTTGTTTTCTTAGATGGATTTTAGATGGGTGAGACATGTAGGTTTATGCCTCTTTGTAGGCACACTTTTCATGCAGAGTGTGTGGATTCAGGTTTGTCTAAGAACCCTTTGTGCCCCATTTGTAAGACTAGCTCTCAGCAGCATGGTGCGGAAAGGGGGACATTGGTGATGGAGAATGTGTTAGAGCTGGCCCAAGTTGGGGGATATCAGATGGGGAGTGGGACTAGAGATATTTCTATTGGGGTTTCTCTGCAAGGAGGGTTAAGAGGAGAGAGGAGGTTTTCATCAGTCTAAGATGTCTAATTTGGTGTCCAATCCACCTTCACCATCAAGATACTTTACTACTAATTAACATCTGGTTTGCTTCTTTTTTGCCTTGATAAATGTTAATAATGTTGATAAAACCATATTTATGAATTTAACACCACTCTTTCGCAATTTAACACGTTTTGAAAATAAAAATGCAATTTCCAACTCTATTACAAAACAAGGACGAAGATGATCTGATTTAGTTTCAACATAATGGCAATAATTTTATTATACACTATTTTTCTGGGGTTAATATTGTTGGGATTCGGAATCCCCTTGATATTGATAAAACAAACAATCATCCCATAGAAGAAGAACCAAGCATAATTTAACTACACAGTTGTTGTGTGGAAATTGATGTATGTTCATATAGTTACTCTAATAACACATATCATGGTAACGTCTTGACTCTGTGGTGATATCAGTTGTAATGATTTTCTTTGTTGTTGGAATTCCGATTTCAATTCATTTGTGTTTTATGGTTAGAGCAATCAGAAGTTTGAGCAAAAGAAGGAATGCAGAGAGAGGAATTTCTTCTTCTCTTGTTGGTGGGAATGGTGTGGGGATGTCTCAGGAGGAGGTGCAGAAGTTGCCTTCCTTTGAATATAAACATGGTGGTATGTATATTATGTCACATAGAATGCTTTACAATGATGTTGAAAATAATGATGATAGGATTGAGAATGGATCATGGAATCATGAATTTGATTGTTCAGAGTGTGATGTTTGCTTGGATGGATTTCAGAGGGGCGAGATGTGCAGGTTGCTGCCTTTTTGTAGGCACACTTTTTATGCAAAGTGTGTGGATTCATGGTTGTGTAAGAATCCCTTTTTCCCCATTTCACTAGTGCTCAGTAGCATGGTGGGGAAAGAGAGACATTGGTGATGGTGAATGTGTTAGAGTTGGCCCAAGTTAGGGAATGTCAGATGGGGGGTGGGACTAGAAATATTTCTATTGGGATTGTTGTGCAAGGAGGGTTAAGAGCAGAGAGGAGGTCATCGATCTAAGATGTCTAATTTGTTGTCAAATCCACCTTCATCATCAAGATATTTCCTACTGATGAACATGTGTGGAATTTGTTGTCAACTACATCATTTCATCCTTGTTTCAATACAAATCCAATGATGATGATGGCAGTGGTGGTATGATGGTTATTGATGTTCTGGACATTAATCAGATCTAGAGCCATGATAGCCACACTAAGAATAAAAATTCATGCAAGTTAATAGCAACTCCAATCCCATCTTGTAGAGCCAATGACGAGGATGGTATGAGTGGTTTTAGTGTTTTGAGCCCAAGACAAAGCCAAAATAAAAATCATAATTCATGCAATTTAATGTCGATACCAATTCCATCTTGCAGACCTCTCGACAATGATGGTGTGACGATTAATGGAATTTTGATAGCTAGCGAGAGTCAGAGTCAAAATCAGATTGTGTGTGACTCAAAATTTTCTCTACTACGCATTGCAGACCTCCTCATGATGAGGGTGTGAGAATCATATCCAGAGCCTAGCTCATGATGGGGATGATATGGCATGATGCCTAAATTGGGTCCTACTGCAATATTAACTTATTATGGTGGATATAAAAATACAAGCCAATTATTAGTCTTCCTTTTCATATAGCTTGAATTTTTGGTGCAAATACACTTATATAACTACTATTGCATGACCTCAGATTTTAGAATTGAGACTTCATCATTAATGACTTGACAGTTTTGATTCATATAATTTTTATGAGTATTCTCTGTAAATTATTCATTTGAGTACATGTTTTTTGGACATTGGACATTGGATTTGTATGCTTTATTTGAATGCATTGCAAACAAATGCTTTTTTAGTGTCCACCATATTCAACATATTCATTATTTAAAATGTGGAAAATCATATTATGGCCTTGTGCATAAATCAGGTTTTTGCTACAATTTTTTTTTTTTTTGTAAGCTTGGTAGGAATACATCTTCATCATGTCTAACTTCTCACCCTGATCAAGGGGGATAGCACAAGATTTGAACCCAAGACTTCTGGTTCAGTGAGACTTCATTTCCATGGTCATTGACAATTGAGCTATACCAAGCAGATGATTTTGTTGCAATTTTAATTTGCTATGGTGGATGTAAAAACGCGGGCCAACTATCAATCCTCCTTTTTAACTAGGTTGAATTTTTGGTGCAAATACACTTATATAGCTATTAGTGCATCACCTCAGATTTTAAAATTGATAGTTCATCATTAATTACTTTATAATTTTGATTCGAAGTTCATGAATTCCAGCTCAGGGCTATTAATTTTCTATATTTTTTTCCTACTTCAAAGGAAGAATGTAACTTATTGTTGACTCTATTTTTATTTTTAGTCTGAAGGCAGTGTAATTATCTCAGATTATTTTCAATGTAAAAGAAAAAGGCAATTCGTTGATTTGAAGGGTTCTAATAATTGAGGTAGTAAAACTATAAGAAAAAATAAATTTGTGACTTTTGTGCTTACAAAATTTGCAACCTAGTGATGACCCTAAGAAAAATGAACTCTATGTTGGTAAAGGAAACTACATCTAAATGCTTGATCAAAGAAAACTTTAGCGGGAAAAGGATTTGTAGTTATTCATCGTATTACAACCAGGCTATGATATTGTGAAGAAAATATAGCAAGGCAACGACTTTCATTGTATTTCTAGTTTGTATAAGACTAATATTGGTCATAAAATCGCTGCCATCAAAAGATTCTTGTTTAAAACAAAAGTGAGAGGTTAAAGAGAGGTAAAAATGAAAGCTTTTGAATTTACTAAAAAAATAGCTGGGGCAAGCGCTAAGAAAAATATAGGAATGAGGATACTGGTACAGTAAATATTTGGGAACAATGCAACTATTATCGTCGAAAGTCTATTGGTAATGGGAAGGCAAAAAATCAAACCTAGGACCTGCCCTCAGCTAAAATAGATTGAAATGCATTAAATATTAAGGTTGGGGATGTTTTGGAATAATGCAATTATCAATGCAAATCCTAGAAGTGTTGTTCCTCTTTGAATCTTTGTGATAATGATGTTATTGATATTAAGCATAACTCCTTATTTTGAAGATGGAGAATATGTTAAGAGGGTTGTCTTTGGGAGATGATGGGTTCAAAAATAGTGGAGCTATGGGAATTGTTCTGCCTATGTAGTAATTGTCGTCCTCCCAGGGATTTGAAACTCACTTATTCAAATTTCCAAAGCTATTACTGTCATCCTTATTGTTTCCAAAGCTCTTCCATAGGTTGTAATGATTATATCCATTTGCTGGTCTATGGGCACCTAGATCAACAACACTACAGGGGTTACTGAAATCCCACTTCATTGTAAGCTTTAAATCATTACACTCACTTTCTCACATTTTCTGTTCATTTGTAAGTAAATAAAGAGTTTAGTTGCAATTAGAGTTAATCCAATTCAAAGGCTGGCATCTGCGGTTTTAAATGCTGCATAAAACACTTTCATTGCACCGCTAGAAAAAACCATCCTTTTCCCAAGACCGTCGATCCCCAGGTTCAAATGTCATGCAATTCCAGCTAGTGAGAGTCTTGTACAACATGAATTGCAAGTAGTGGGAGTAATTCCATAATGTCTTATGTCAATTTCTGCAGTAATTTCATTCAATTCTTTGAATTAATTTTTATTAATCTCAAAATCTTGGATTAGGATGCCAATTAGTGTATATTTGGTGATATGTTGTAATAAGATGAGGTGTCTTTCACAGTTTAGTCTCACAATCCTATTTTACATTAGCAACCAAGTAGGTATATTTCAATCATGTAGATTAGTAGAATGCAACAATGTTTTTGTTAGTGGAGTTCCATGTTTCATGTAATTTGAGGTTTGTTTAGTGGTGCATTTTGGATATTTTCACTTGTTAGCTTTCCTTGTGTTAAAGTTGGATATATTTTCTATTGATTAATTTTTGGGGAGCCATGAGTCCCATCATCACATTGACGAAGAATTGGGAGATCTAAATCTTAAGCTTGTCCCAAACTTTAAAAATGATTTTCCCAACAAATCATGGGGGCATACCTTTCTCTTTGTGGGTGTCACTTTTGCTTACAGCCATTCAGGCTTTAACCAACAAGTCATGGGGGCATATCTTTCTCTTTGTGGGTGTAATTTCTTCTTGCATTCATGCAGTCCTAAAGGATGAAGGATGTTAATATTTTAAATCAATGAGTCAACATTATGGCATAAAACCAAGAGAGGATCACTACAAGTGTGTGGTTTACCTTTTCAGTTGAGTTCATCTCCTGGATAAAGCACTAAACTTTATCATTGAAATTCCATTTATGCCAGTGCTTTGGTCTGGGGAAGTTTACTTGGTGCTTCTAGAATCCATGCCAACATGGAGCTAGCAAAACATGTAGAGTTGGAACCGCATTCAAGTGGACCATATGTGCAGCTGTCCAACATCTATGTTTCCGCTGGTAGATGAAATGATAAAACCAATGTTAGAAAGGTGATGAAATACAAAGGGTTGAAGAAGGAAATGGGACACAACTAGATCAAGATTAAGAATGAGGTGCATACATTTAGCACACCAAATAGATCACATCCAGAATTAGATAAATTCTAAGAAAAATTGGCGGAACTAATTTATCAAATGAAGAAAGGAGGGTATGTTTGTCATACAAAATTTGTGCTACATTACACCTAGCAGCAAGAAGAAATAATATTTTTTGTGCAATCTAATGGAAGGTTGGCCATTTTCTTTTGGGCTTCTCAATGAAATAGATAAAGTCTAAGAAAAATTGGTGGAACTAATTTATCAAATGAAGAAAGGAGGGTATGTTTGTCATACAAAAATTATGATACATTACGCCTAGCAACAAGCAGAAATAATATTTTATGTGAAATCTAATGGAAGGTTGGCCATTTCCTTTTGGGCTTCTTAATGAAATATCAGGAACATGTTTCACGATCATTATAAATGTTTGTTGATACTTTTATATTTCCATCAAGTTTATCTTCAAGATTCATAATCTTGACTTTGTTGCAAATGATAGGCACTACTTCCATGATGCCATGAGAAACAGGGCAACAAAAGTATTTCTCATAGAAATGATGGTAAATAAATAAAATTACATTAAAAAAAAAAATTACTTCTATCTTCTATGTTACTCTTTCCTACGCTCACGCCTTATGGTATTTCCTTTGCGACATGTGGTGCAATTTCTAGTATATGCCTTGTATATAGTAATTCATATGACATGTTTCGTATATAAAAGGTTGAGGGATGTTTGAGCTACATTTTGCCAGCCTATGTGGACACAAAAGGATGCCAACGTTAGTGAGAGGTTTGATAGAATTAATGTAGAATGTGTGACAAAATTTTATGTAGAGCAGTGTGGTTTCCCTTTACCAGTTTGGCCAAACTTTTTATACATGCAACATCATAAAATTGTTACAAGATATATCAAAGGTTAATTACATTGAAACATTGTGTGAAGGTATATTAATATATATGCCTTGGTCTCATACATTAATTTGGTGTCTGGCTTGGTCGTGACCTTAAAATTGAATAATAATAATAATAATATAGATATATACACGGTAGAGATGAGACTAGGTGAAACCATTGCAACATGGAAAGTCCACGTACTTTATAAGCCCCAAGCCATATGACCGCGAACGAGGCTAGGAAACTGAGTGTTAGGCTATGGTGTAGAGATGAGCTATGAAGCCCAAGTAATGAGCTATTGATCACAATGGAGAAACAGAGCCACGAGCATGATGTGGCGATGAATAAAGCAAGCTTAACTCTAAGTGGAACCTGCCAAGTTGGGGGTCATGTGAGTTGGCTTGGAGGTGGAATAAAGAGTTGCAGGTCAACAAAGTTGAGCATCTACTAAATGGTCGAAGTGTCTGAGCGATCGAGTAGCCAAGTGTGGGCCATAAGTTGCATAGGCAGGTGACTCATCGCAGTGATCAATGGGGTTGGTGGGGTCGATCATATTATAAAAAAAAATATTAATTTTATTCAAGCATTATAATGTATACCATGGTGTCATGGGAGCATGGAGGATAGGTGGAGGGGCCCGTGATATGGCCCAAACTATATATATATCACTACTAGGGGATGAATCAGTAGTGATAATCTTTATATAATTTTAATTTATTTTTGTTAGTTTATTGAATAGAAATGCACATCAACAATATGAGTAGAACTTAATATAAAAGTAGTATAAACACAACACATGAAAACCATGAAAGACATCAAAACAGGCATGCACAATGAGACACAAGATATTTCTTGTGGAAACCCCGAAGGGATAAAAACCACTTTGGTGTTGTTGTGCTGCTCTAAATATTTTTTTAATAAAATACATTCTCGTACAAAGTTTAGTTAGCCACTACCAGCAAGGAGCCACCACCCCTATAACAATTTAGTTTGCCACCACCAACAAAGAGTGACTAACCCTGAAAAAATTTAGCTAGCCACCACTAGCAAGGAGCCACTACCCCTGAAACAATTTTGTTTGCTACCACCGGCAAGGAGCCACGATCCTTGAAATAACTTAACTATCCACCACTAACAAGGAGCCACCACCCATTAAACTCTAGGGCCACATTTGAATATATTTGAAACTGGGATCCCAATCATCAAACAGTCATCTATGTAACACAAACTCGAATAAATCAGCAGCAACAAAACTCTAAAGCAAGCCCTCTCTCTATCACACAATCCTCTATAGCTTACCCTCAAAAACGATCACTGCTACATGCATACAATATTTCTTGGGACTGCACAAAAAACTCTAATCTACATATGATTTACAATGTGCCCTCTCAATGTGCCACTCTCTTAATCCATCCAACCATAAAATATGGTGTAAATCAAATCAAAACATATCATCTATTATGATGGACTTCAACCTCTACATCGTCACATCAAATTTGATCTCTACTACCTACATACAACACTATGATTTATTTTTGATATTCTGTGTGAGCTACTATAGCCACATTACTTCTATCTCAATGCCCTCTTAATGGAACACCCTCACACTCACAAATGAACCAACCAAACATTCTTATAGCTTTCTCCTATTTGCAATTTTCTGAAATGTTTAAATCAGTAAATGCATAAAGCGATGGAGCACTTAACAACTCTTTTCACTCTAGAATCAGTTTGTATCATTCTCCTTGAATTTATCTTGCCACCAAATACACTTAATGAGAAATATTCTTCACTTTAACCACCTTCTATAAGTTTATTAAACTTTCTTGACCTTTTTAAGAAAAGTCCCAAACAAAAACCACTAGAAAAAACTAATAAAGCACTTGAGGTGCGTGAAAAATCTGGAGAAGATTCACCTACATGCATAGCCACTAGGATGACTACTAGCTTCCAGCAACTATAGTCTCTCCCTTTCCATTGGTCTCTCAGTGGCTGAGAGCCTACAACTTCTTTATGTAGGTCTAACTCCTAACAACTATAACAGGGCATGCATGAATTGACATCAAAATTATATCTCAACTTTAGGAGTGAGCTAGATACATCATGATAGTGGTCCCATAATAAATTTGACATCATGAAAACATTTTGAAAGACCTATAGGACTCAGTACATGGAATAAGAGTCATGAATACATGGCATACATCAGGTTACATCAATGGCAATTCCAACAAGCCAACAAGCTCCTCCTTTGCCAATGATGTCAACTTGAAACTTCCCTTTATGAAGTGAACTTATGAAGTTGAGCACACACAAAGCCATCTCCCCCTTTGACATCGATGGAAAGGGGAAAAACATACCAAGGCCAATACACCATGCCTTCTCCATGTTGAACATGCTCCTCCTATACATGTAATGGGATGAAATCATGGGATAAACAAAGAGATACATAGTTCAAAGATGAAAGCAATGTCAAGACTCCTCCATTGATCACATAGCTAAAAAGATAAGCAATAAAAATCCCCCTAGACATGAGCTATGTCTGATCAATAACACACCAAATAAACAAACACTAGATCTTTAGCAGCAACAACATACACAATTTGTCTATCTCATGTCAGCATCTCCATGTTGTACTTTACCAACACAATCACTCTAGTAATTGAATTCTTCTCTTCTACGGAAATAGGTACTAATAGAGAAAACACCTCCATGGTTTATGTACAAATAATTTTACCATTGACATTACCTCCTTGCCACATGCAAGAGGACATAAACTATCAAATGAGCTAAATGCGAAAATATGTATGGAGATTTTTCATGTGTTACTAGGCTATCCCACGTCCCACACATAGTTGCAACAAGACTCTAACTCACTCTCCAATGGATGCATGCCAAATTTGCAAGACTCATTATGGTGCATGCCTAGAACACTCAACCAAATATATGCCATGACTCATTACAATGGCCCTCATGACTACAACAATTATTCCCAACAATCCATATAAGACTGATACAACTCTCATGTATATCTCTCAAAGCATGATTGACTCATGACTACACAATCAAGATGACTCAATGATAAAATCAACAAGATACAAGGCTTTATCTTGCACTCTAGGGTGCATAGATGACTAAAACAATATGGTCCACTACAAAACATGCTCCAATAAAAAATCTTGCCTCTATGCAAGTTCAGTACAAGACTGAGAAATCTCCTCCACAAGCCCATACATGGCTGTCACAAGTGCTACTCAAATGTACATAAAAATCCTCTCACCAATGCATGCCTAACACAATGACATAATGCATGTACATAACATATATGATCAGCAACATGTGCTCTACATAGCATCAATATATTCATGATACATATCACACAATAACATGAGTCAACCTCTCTAAACATCAGCCATAGACTAGGATCTCAACAACAACAATCAACAATACATGGCAATGATCAATGGCCTAATAGAAACATGAAGGATTTTTGCATCATGAAAACCCTAATAGAAACAACAGCAATAACCAACAACATAATACACCAATCAACACTATATATCAGCCCTTTCTAGCAAAAACATCGCAGCAAAAACAACCACCATATGGAGCATAACCATCTGTGAGATAATTTGAACTAGTAGTAGAAAAATACAATGATGCATTGGTGGCAATAATACATATCTCTTCATCAACCCTTCTCATCAATATAGGCATCATACATCACTTGGCTCAACAACATGAATCCATGCTCCTACAAAAGTGCATGTTATAGCACTAGACAACATATCAAGAAGCATCCAGGACATCTTTAGCAACAAATGAGTCAATACATTAATATGCTCTCAATGCAAACTCTCCAACAAAAATAGTAAGTGGCCAAGCAAATAATGTTTCAAATGAGCAATAAACAACCACCAAGAACATTTTAATAACATCGACACCACATCATTTATCCACCATGATCATCTCCTAATACCTCTGCATACTAGTTACAAATATCTATCAATGGAACAATTCAAGCAATTGCAACCATAAAATATAAGTTCCATGCAACATCATCATTTTTTTCTTCATAGCAGCGACACATACAATTTTCTCATTAATATTGGCATAGAATATCATGAGCTCAAATAACCATCAATCTGAATAAGAATGCTAATACATACCAACTGCATACCAACTCATGCAAAACTATGAAGTAGCACATAAGCCATGCAAAAACCAAAATACATACTCTTTCAATATATCAATGTCAAATAAGCACATAGAAGACTCCTGCAAACAATACCTTTTTCCTCTTATGCTAGCAAAGAACCATGATGTCACCAATAAACCACTACAACATTGGAAGCATATTAGATGCTCCCCCTGAACATGTGCCATCTCCAAATAATCTCCATACTTTGGGAAACTTCCTCCTGGAGATATTTGTGCTCATACTGACATCATAAATCCTTTATCAAAATCCTTATCACAATAGTCTCCATAGATACAACATTAGTAGCACAAGTCTAGCATCATAAAATCATCATAAAAAAGGATAAGCATCAACAAATCCTAGTTTCATACACCAAAACAACTCCTCATGGTTGAACTAATAAAAATCAATGTTGAAGACAAAGATAAACTGGTAGCATAAACTTTCACAACTCTCCTTGAGCTCATGCACCTCATAAACAATCAAATTTCTGCACATGCACTACTCTTTCTATGGAAACACATTCAATGATTAAACCTGGAAAATCATGATGTGTGTAACAGCACAAGTAAAACTAAAATTAATGTCAAAAGGAAAACAATTCTTTCAATGAAATTATACCTGTACTTTCCGGTTGCGAAGTGACCACAAGATTTGGGGACGACTCTCCTCCCAACCATAGGCTCAATTGTGCAGGATTCTGCTACAACTCGCCACCCCCGAGCCCTCAATCAACGACTACTGCCAGTATTCCTAAGTCTTAGTATTCTCCCAAGAGAATGAAGATAGAACCTCAGAATGATCGAACCCCTCCCATCCTCCTCATCATTCATTAAATATAACAAAACATTGGAAGGGAAACCACATGCACACCCTCCATGTGTTTGCATGCTACATGCCCACCCTCCATGTGTTTACATGCTACTTTTTCTTTACTTTTCTTTGATTTTTTGATAATTTCCCCTTTTTTTTATTAGAGCTTTAATATGGTTATTACTATATTTTTTTTATTTTTATTACTTATTTCTTTTAATATCATTT
>APFE030033354.1:84074-101007 GCA_000404065.3 Pinus taeda | reverse complement strand
TGGTTAGTTTAAGAACCCAAGCCTTACCTCTTTGTCTCCCTCAGAATTCATTTACCCATTCAACCCTCCATTTGCCTAAGAAACCTTGGAAAAAACCCATTTGCACCCTTAGACCCGCTCAAAAGGAAAAAATACGTGGAAAACCCACTTTTTCCGCCTTATCCTAAGTTTGGGACCTATGTGCGCTTTTATACAAAATTACATGAAAACCCCACTTATCCTAAGTTTTTTAAGCCATACGCGATTTTGCAAAGAAATACGTTGAAAAACCATTTTTTCCGACTTATCCTAAGTTTCGGAGCAATATGCCACTTTATAAAGAAATACACGGAAAAACCATACAAACCCGTTAATATTTCTAAGGGTCCCGCTGGGCACAAATCCAGTGAAAAATAATTTTTTATTACCCGCCCGACGCCGTATCGTCTGGACAATTCATCAACCCGTCGATCGTCCGATCAGGCGCGTTTCATCCAATGGATCACGTGGATATCGGACTGGCCCCGACGTCCGAAAGATAGCGTCTGATATCTGTCAGAGGGTGACGTTAGGCCTCGGCCACGCGTTGCCCCCACAGCCTATCGGAGCCCCCTCTGACAACTCCACTTCCGTATCATAAGCGGTGCGATATGATACCGCCTGTGGTTTCCAGTTTCCGCTAATCCGCCTACCAGCGTCACCGCTACGTCACTGCCAGCGTCATCGCCGCGTCCGCGCCCCCGTCCGCCATTGCTCCACCTGTCCGCCACCTCACCATCCCCGTGGACCACTCATAAGCCGCTACCCAATCCGAGATCGCATGCTACGTCATCATCCGCCCTGACCCACCCAATGACGTCATGCTGACGTCATCCGACCCTGACCCACCCAATGACGTCATGCTGACGTCATCCGACCCTGACCCACCCAATGACGTCATGCTGACGTCATCCGAAAAAGGCGCCAATGTTCCAAAAATCCATATTTTTGCCAATTTTTTTCGCGTTTTTTGCACTTTTTGCATAAACTGCTGTTGCGTCCTCTGCATGTATTTTATGTCCAAATTTGCACCAACCTGTTGAATTCGACCCAGAGACCTTCGGTGCATCTACCCACCTGCATTTGTGACCCGGTCTGTCAATATACCAGGTATTTATCGCTGTTAATCCTCTCTGCGCCTGGTTTTATCTGCAATAGCTGAAATTCACTTAAAACACTCAAAAACACATAATTCACCAGCAAATCCCTTCTGCCCAGTTCCCATTTGAAGTTGGAAGCTCGAAATTCACTAGCTAAGCCTTGTTTGAACAAAACTTTCACTAAAACCTGCATTCTGTTCGCGCAGTCGTGAACAGGAAACCCGAACTTACACCTAAATACTGTGAAAGAACTCTGTTAAATGCAAGTATTTGCTCTCCCTTCACTGCTGTGTGCAGTATCTCAATTGCTGCAGTTTACCCTATCGTCCTCTGTTTCTCAATTCACCTCTTCTTTCAAGAAATACTCTTTTTTCTTTTACTCAGCCTAGTAACATCAATTTACATACAAAACAGAGTTCTCAAGTAACCATGGATACACCAGTAGCACCTGTGGCCCTCAATATTGCCCCTTTGAATGCCCCTCAGAGAGAATTGGAGTGGCAGGCTTTAGCAGATTTGGATTACCAAATCTCTGAGGAATTCCTAGCACAAAGCAAATTCCACCTCCACCTGCTGAATGAATTAAAAGCCAAACATGTGACTGGAACAGATATATTGGGCATTTGGAATTCCTTCCTCCCAATCTTCAAGATCCCTCAGGTCAATCAATTCCCCGACCTAATTCACCTATGTGCTGAATGTTATGATCCCACTCAGAGAGTTGTGCTTGACCCTTCAGGCTCAGTTTTTTTCTACATTACCCCTGAGGCCATCAAAGAGATGCTGCAATTCAAGACTGAGAAGAAATTGGTTCCCCTATCTTTGTTTGATCTGATAAATCAAGGAGCTAAGATGTTGACAGATGCTCAGATCACAAAGCTGAACCAACTATTTATTAACTCTGATACTGTGAAGTACCCTCCCATTTTTCATGGTTACCTCAACCCATTGGGCAGGGACCTTGCAGACATGATCAGTCCCATCCTGGGTTATAACTCAACTGAGTATATTGATGAAACAGTACTAGTAATGATGCTCATGTTTTCCCCGGGCAAAGCTCCAATCTGCTATGACTATGCCACCTACATATCAGACAAAATGCATGAGCAATTTATGAACCTATCAAGGGAAAAGGTGTTCAGATACTCCTCCTACATCTACCACCTAATCTTATACTATCAACATGAGAAATTGCCTTTTGGTGTGAAAAGAGTGGATGCACAGGGAAATCCAAGGTCAGTAGTGTATTAGGCCTCAGTTTTTCACTGTAGAGCCTATTCTCCATCAACTTACTGTGAGTTTATTGACCTTTTCATCCACCCGGCCATGTCTCTGTTTCTGAGCTCACCTCCTCCAAGACTAACAGATGAAATGCAGAGGATCCTCCAGTTGTCCAAGGTATACAGCATTGGGGATTGGTATTTTTACCAAAACTACACTGTTATCAGAATATATGGTTGTGAGTTACCCCCATACAGACTGCCCAAGTATGTGCCCATGAGATTATTTTCCCTTGAATACTTCAAGCAATTTGGGAATGCTGATGTGAAGAACTTCTCAAGCAAAGGCAAGAAGGCACAGCTGAACGTGAAAAACCAATTGGGCCACTTTGTCTTGAACAAAAGGGAGGAAGGCTGGCAAGAGGCTGACAGAATGCTAGAAAGCCTTGGCCGAAAGACCAGTTTCCTCTGGAAACCTTATGACCCCAATCATTTCGTAACCTTAAGAAGGGTCAAATATAGGCTATGCAGCTATGACCATGTAAGATTGCCTCACATAGAACAATATGAAAATCAATCAAAATGGAAGAGAGGCACACTAGAGGAACCTATTACATAAGAAGAACTAAATGAAAGAGCAAGAAGAAATCTCCTTAAGATGGCTGACTTGGAACTTCCTGCACAGGTATTCTCTCTTCCAAGCCCTCAAGTAGGAGCAGCTGCCTCATCCTCCACAGCACATCAGGAGGCAGTCAAAACTACAAATCAAGCCTCCAGCAAAGGCAAGGAAATAGAAATGCAGCAAGAGCAGCCCCTACAGCAAGAACAGGTACAACAACAAGAACAGGTACAGCAGCAAGTGCAGCAGCCAGTGCAAAAAGAGCAAACCACAGCGGCCCCAATGGTCACTGAGCAGCAGCCAGAACAAATGGTGCCTCCGAGGCAAGAATCAAGAATTGATGCTTCAGTCCTCCAAACCCCACAAAGAGGGGACATAAGCAGGAAAAGGGACAGAGAGACTCCCCTCACTACATCAAAACCTCAAGGGGAGAAGAGGCAAAGGTTAAATCCATTTTCAGCGGAAGAAATGCCCATAGGGCAATCTTCGGGTGTGGGCCTGCCTAGCATGGAGGCCTCAGCAAGTTCCTTCCAGCAAGAACAAGAGAGGGCTGCAGGAGGAGAAGTTACCTCCTTAAGCCAACAGAGAGGAGGTGAAAAGAGCATCAAGCAGCAATTCAAGGATATTAAGAATAGAAATGAGCCCATAAGGCTGCAATTATATAATCATTTGTTGAAAATGGCTCCCACTAACCAGCAAAGACTCATGTCTACCTATGATGTCCATGAGGGCAAAATGATCATGAGCCACTTCATGCCAGCCGTGCAGCAGCCAAAGTCAGCTGCCGATTACATTAGGACCAACCTTGAGGTCCTTGCCAAGGACATCCACCCGATGGATCAAATTGAATTACACAACCAAACGGGTGAGATGGTGTATGCCTCCTTGGCAGACAAAACATTAGTAAACTACAGGCTAGAAAATAGCCTAAATAATACAACTGCACAACTTGAGTTGGAAAGGGCATCCTCTCAAGAAAAGTACAACAGGATCAAAGTGTTGGAGGACATCATAATAGAGCTTGGGCATGATCCTAAAGATGTCAAAGCAGTGCGGGAGCTATTGAAACTAAGGGATACTGATATGGCAGCATTAAAGAAAATGATCAAAATCCCAGCAACTCTTCATCCCCAAACTGAAGAAGTTTCCCAGCTGAGACAAGACAAGGATGCAGCAGCTATGCTGGTAACACTATACAAACAGCTCATCCAAACATAGGGAAAGTTGGGAGAATCAGAGGCTGCACTTCAGGCAACATTGCAGCAAAAAGAGGCAGGACAAACTTCACAGCCTCCTCCAGAAACAATCAATCTGGAGGAAGCTCCTCAAACCACTGCCCCTCCGAGTCAGCAGACAGAGCAAGCAGCACCCTCCACCTCAGCACCAACAACAGAGCAAGCTGAAAGTCTTGATATGTAGAAGCTGAGAAATGAATTTCAAGTCTTGGAGGCCCAAATGTCAGAGCTGAATCAAGCTAAAGAAACTCTGGCTAAGATCAATGAAAAATATGATAAATCCAAGAAAAATGTAGCTGAGAGAGAAAGAGAGGTAAAAACTCTCAAAAGGAGAATAAATGAGCTGGAAAAAGAGCTCACACTGGACAAAGTAACAGCTGAGCTCAAGAGAATCCTATGGGCCAATATTGGCCAATCCATCACAGACCAGTGGGAATACATTGAGGCCATTTATGAGCAGATGGGGCTCATTAGAAAAGCACACAGGGAAATCCAAAGAGCAAGGGCATCTCTTGGCAGTATGCCTGAGGCTACCACCAGAATGATTAATGTGATCAATTACATAACAAGTTCTCAGCTGATCAAAATGGGAATTGCCAACAGGATTGAGAGCATTTCAATGGTCAAAAGGGTCCTGACACTAAGAAACCTGGTACAGACCTTAGAGAGAAGAAGCTAGGATATGCAGGCAGATATTAACAAATTCTAGGACAAGTTCATGGCATTACAGAACAGAGGTCTTCCTAGCTTGATGGACCCCTTAGGAAGGCTACTTTCACATGAAAAATATGCCAAGAGGGTCAACACCTTTGCTGCTAATCAGATTGCAGAAAAATCCAGCACATCAGCAAAAACAGGACCAGCATCAGGACAGACCCTTTTCAACAGGGTGGAGAGCTTATTCTTTATTATGAATGAAATTAATCACTTGTTTGATGAGCCTCCCAATTTTTATAAGTATACAGAGGCAGATGAGACCATAGAGTCAATTTTGAGGCATCAATTGCCCACACAGGAAGTCTGGAACAGTTTGATACAATTACTGCTAAACCGAAGCCAGTAATTATGTTTTTTCCTTTTGAAATATATAAATTGTCATGCACAGGAAGATTTTTGATATGTCAGCACGTATGCAGAGAGAGGCTGAGCCAACTCAGCAAAACCATTCGGCCACCACAGCAGCACTAACAGTCACAGATGACAGGGCCGAAAAGCTACAGGAGGACAGAGCTGCACAGACACGTCATTCAGCATTTATAACAAAGCATTCAACTGACTCAGTGAGCTCCAAAGGTCGAAATCTTCTGACAGGAGTAAAGAGCATTTATGTTGTATTAAAGGCTGTAATAACTTCTTATCTACTATTTCTGTACGAGTTAATGAAGATATTTTATTTCTCAGATGACTCAATGCCTGAGATATTTTGTATGAAACACTTCTATATATTCCCCCTCGCATGAGTTAGCAGGGGTTGGATGTTGGATATTTGATATCTTTGATATAGTTCTTTTATTGTAAATTCTAAGAGAAATAATACAAAGGCAGTGGAATTTCAAAAGCTCTGTGTTGTCTTGATGCATTGTGGTGTTTAGCTGAAAGTTACAGGATCCCTGCGTATTTCATGGCACAATAAGTTTTCCTTATAGCTCTTTGTTATGTGTTTTGTTATCATTCATATCTCTTTCATGCTTTCTGTGCTTTACAGTTAATGGCAAGGAAAAAGAATAGTCCCAGGATTTAATCACAGATTACCCTGAACTCAATCTAAGCTATTATAAATGTTCTTCTTCAGTTATAGTACTAAAGGTGTAATTCTTAATTGCTACCCTTTCATACTATATCTTCCACAGTGATTATTGTCTTAGGAATTCAAGTTTTGCTCCTAAGCATTATATCTCTTTCTCACACCCCAGCTTAGTGGAAAATTCTTAACTGCTTTTCACTAGTTGTTTACATTTCACCTTCACAATTTCAAGTTTGTTTTATGAAATATTTAAACGGCCTTGTAACTCCAGCTGCTCAAACTCAAGATTTCAAGAAACCAGTAGCCACAGACTCCATTGCCCAATGGACTAAAATTATCTGCAGATCTCCACTTTAAGTACAGAAAAACATCCTTCCAACCAAACCTAAACCAAAACCCTTACTTCATAACTAGCCTAAAAATCTCCACAGAACATAGACAAACCTTAAAGAGAGAGCCCTCTCTGATTACAGTTGGGCTAGAATTTGTAATCCAAAGATTGGTTAGTGGTTACCCCGGCCGTATTCCCTTGGGAGTCAAAGGGAACAACCTGGGTGTTAACAAAACTGACACCAATTTTTCTTGTGTGTGTAAGAGTTGCCTCAAAGTATTTGAACGACATTCTTCTATAGTTCTTCTCCAAATGTCATCTAACTTGGTTGGACTTAGACAACTCAACTCTAGTTGAGTTGCACCACTGTTATCTTTAACGCTTCTTGGAAAATTTCCTTCACATCCACCCAACACAGGTGAACAGCCTCATGCATGAATCTGTGCTCAATTTCCCTCATTTGAATACATAATTTGTGCTTTCTTCAAACTGTTATTTTTATTCCCTGCACTAGAATTTAGGACCACGGAATCCAACTGCTCAAGTGAACCTCAAAATTGTTATTTATCCAAAACTTGCCTAGAAGATGAATCAGAATACAAGAATCCATTTTCATTCCTCTCTTTTACAGCTACAGGACTTTGATTGACACTAGTACTAGCAAAAGTGGGAAGTAGAAGAGACCTTCCACAACCAAACTGCAAAAGAGCTGCTATCAACCATTTTGTCTGATCATTCGAAACCCTTAGTTGTTTTCCTATTTCAAAAATAATTTTCAAGGTTCACTGCAATCTCTCTAACTCTTCTTTTGTTAAAGCATGCCTACGAAAGAAAGTTCCTTTGTGTTTATAATCTACAAGTTTGTAGCTACTAGCAAGAATATCCATGATGAGAGTTACTAGTTGAGACATTAATGTCATTGGTTCAATACTAGAATCCATCAATTCATTCATCATTGATGTCATAAGCGAGGGATCTATTTGATAGTAACACCAGGAGGCATACGAAGGCCATACTTTAGGCATATTTAGACACAGAAGTGTAGCTGCTTCAATGGAAGCACCAACCACTAGACATTTACTGCCTGACAATTTTGGAAACTGCAAAGGGATAAGAGTTGTTGGTTCTAGAAAACACCTGAGCAGTTTCATCTATCACCACTCTACAACCACATCTGGTGAATCATGCCTTTTTCATACACAGGAGCCAATCACTCAATTGATCATATCTTCTGATCCAGGGGCCGGTTTTTGGAGTGTGATATACCATTGGAAATCTCTTTCCGAGCTACTTCTTATGGACACACTGATGACATGTTTTGTGCTCAAAATCATGTGCAAAACATCTAATAAAATAGACATAATAAGAGGCCCATTTTGATCACTGAAGGAAGGCCAAAGGACTGACTCTAACAGTGGCGCCATCTGGGATGGTAGCTCCTTGGAGATGCCAAGAACCATAGATCTCTCGGAACATTTATATTAGTGCCTCATCCACTGGGCAATATGGTCAAATGGCTGCAAACCCAAAACAACTTATACCAATCCATAAAACATACACATACCGCAACCTATGTATAGAAAAATACCGGAAACTGAAATGTTGCCTTGGCTAGCTTATTTATTTACGAATCTACCCTACTCTGATGAAAAATCAATAGATAAAGCGATGTTGTAATGCCAGATCAACCAATCAAGTAACTGTGACAAGGATGCTGCTTGGAAGTGCTTGAACCAAGACACAAATGTAAATGTTGACAACTATCCATGCACAAACTGAATTTGGTTGTGTGAAAGACAATTAGACTTATCATTCAAACTAAAAAAATACTCCATATATGTGACAATAGGATTAAAGAATCCAGACTCTATTTGCTGCCCTAACTCCTCAACATAGATCTCAAACTACAAACTGTCAATGCAAACATCCACGGGTAGCCCTATTGTTTCTTCTTTTGAAGGAGGGAGAGTTTCCAAGAACTTTTTGGGATCTCAGAATTCATGTGATTTAATTTGAACATCCAATAGTTGAATTTCCTTTTCTAATCTTTCAACAACTAAACCAATAAAACCATACTTACTTTTAGGTGTGATTCGGCTGGATTTCAAACTAAGAAACACTAATGTTGAAAATTTCTGAACAGTCTGAAATTTTGCTAACTCATCCCTTAAAGTCAATAACATTTCTCTAGATAACAGATTTGCCACATATCCTGTCATCGGTGATTACCATCAACGTTCTAAAATCTAGATTCTAGATTTGTTTTGGCAGTGAATTCGCTTTGAAACTTTGAATCTTGGGATCTTGAACAATGGAGTTGCCAGGTAGATGATTTCAGCCTTCATATGTGTCTGATTGTTGTCCACCATCAACAAACAGATCTTCATCTTGAACGATCTTTCCCAGAGAATATCTATCATCTCGTTCCCCAGAAACGTTGCCAATACATTAGTACTCAGAATGAACCTCAAGACTGAGAAGAGGCAATTCTGAGGTAACCACATACCAAGCTTTCAATCTGGCATCTAGCACCGCCAGACTAGAGAGGGCTCTCTCTTTGCCAATAAAATGTGGCTGCAAATAAATGAATTTTAGGCTAGCTGTGGAGTGTGAAGATTTGTTTAAAAGTTTTTTGGGTCGAAGACAACAAGAAAAGGGACTATTGAGCTATAGATTTGGGGCTAGTTTCTGTCAGCAAACTTGGGGCAAAGTAAGTGCAATGTTTAGCCAGATAAAATATTGTAAATGTGAGAGGAACAGGAGAGAAAGCCCGTTGCACTATAGGCATCAAATATGGGATGGATCTACAGTAGCAACGTTAGACGAAACAGGAACACGAGGTTGCTCAACAAAACATCTAACAAAGGATGAATTCTACAAAGACAACCATTACATCTAACAACAAAATAATCATGAAAGGAGCATCATGTACAAATGAATTCATAACACATCTCTTAGATAATGTTGTAACAAGGTAGAAAAACAAAATATGTAAGTGCATTACAGGAAAAACATACTAGACATTAACACCGTGATGGATCCCAGGTCCAAAGGGCCAAAACTGCTTTATTAAAATAATATTCAAGAAAAGAATTTCGCAGTCCCAAGTAGCCTCCTTCTGCTGCAAAAATCAAACCCCTATCTTTTAAAAATAATCCTATATATAGTAAATTATAAATCTATTTTTATTTCCTCAACATAGGAAATAAAAAATAAAAAACAAAATTCTATCATAAAACTCTATTATAAACTAAACAATATTATATACTCTCATGAACTATGGCAAATAGGGTTGTTTTGAAAACCAAAATCTATGAATTTTGGTTAAGATATACTTCCTTTAAGGGTGGAATTTCCACAAAATCTGCCCTTTGAATGCCACCTTGCAATTTCCTACATGAATTTTGGAGTTAGGTGATCAGCTTGCTTTCCTTGTTCCCCCAGAAAATGGAACTAAATATCTTCCTGTTGATTTTGTAACCATTTGAAAAACTGTTTCCATTTTTTCACTAGATGGTTTTGGAAATCTCGAAATGTTGGATTTTGAACATGATTCTCATCGAGTGCTGGAGATGCTAGGAATCAACTCCTAGCTGGAACTTCTTTAATCATACAATAAGCTCCTCCAAAACCTCCATAAGAAAAATCTATACACTATAGATTTCGAAAATGTATCCATGGCATCTTCCCTGATCGCCTTTTCTGCCTCATTGTCCTATCAATGAGCTTATCGGGACTTCATTTTAACTATAATCACCTTGTTCACTCTGAACACCAGTTTGAGCAATCATACCACAAACAGTAATGCAGACATCGACTTTCATATTCCCTAGCACTATGTTGATCATATCACCACCAACATTATTGAAATAGATGTCGATCCCATTTGAAAAATTATTTTTTTAAAGCCACCTCCAAGTCATGCTCCTCCTTATAGTTGAAAGAATCATCAAAACCCAGTTTATGTTTCAGTAAATTAACCTTATGTTTATTACCCACACTCCCTACAACATAGCAACCCATCAACTTTGCAAACTACCCAGCAAGCTGGTCAACAACTCCTAGAGTGGTATAGAAAAAACATGCTCCTCCTTTTTAGGAGAGCAAACCTCAAAGAATCTAGCATAAGTAGTAAAGGGATGTCACACCCACAGGCTACGCGCAACACTAAACCCAAGATCATAGTGCCACAGTGGTACACGCAACACCACTTAAATTGTCTTTGGCTTTGGATTTTGACTTGTGTGTGTTGTTGTTGTGGCTGCAGGGGCATGAAGAGTTTGAAGCTGAGCATTTGAAATCGTGGAGTTTGAAGTAGGCCAAATTTCATAATATTAGGAACTTTAAAGGTGACCATCTTCCCTATAGTTGAAACAGGAACAATTTTTGAAAATGAGGTTACACCCACAATAGTTACTACTCTTGCACCAACTACTACCACAGGTTTTCCTCCGAGCACATTTCTTCTCTTTGGATCATCCCCTTCATAAGAATTTTCCAAACACAAATGAATGCCCTTTCTAGGGCAAGAAGATTGTTAATCATATCATGTTGATCAACAAGTAAGGAATAAAAAGAAAGTACAAATGCATGGATTTGATCCACATTATGGAAGTCACAACCTGTAGAAGAAGAGAAGAGACAAAACTTACAGTGGAAGCACAATTTGATCCTGGATCCAATGCCAATAAGTTTTCTGATGTGAAAGAGGTTGATGAGGCTAAAGCCTTTAGAGCAAAAGAGTGAGGTGGACTACCTAATATATGCCTATTTGAGCCCATGGGAAAACATGAAACCATGTCACCTGGTGATAGTGTCATTTTTGCCAAAAGGCCACTATCCCGAGATACCTCTCCCAAGGGTTTTATGGAAATTTTATTTGGTACATCTTGCCTAGAATCATGTTCACTATTGGTGCCTAATTCACCACCTTAACCATTTCAATTTCCCAAGTTTCACGAGGAACATTGGTGATGTTCTCACATCCAGTTGCACTGACAATTACATCACTTTCAATCTGCACTCCAAACTTCTAGAACCTTGCAATAAGTTTCTTGTTAAAGAAGAACGATGTGTCTGGATTCACCATTGATAGAACCAATGTTTCATCAATGAAGTAGCATCCTGTTTCAACTGTGACGAACATTCCTTCCTGAAAACCACTAATTGTTCGCACTATTCTCAGCCCTGGTTCTTTGATTTGGATGCTAAAATTCTAATTGAACAATTGCAAAACCTTCCTCTATAAAAATTGACAACAATTTTGCTTGTGTGTAAGAGCTGCCTCAAATTATTTGAATGGCATTCTTCTATAGTTCTTCTCCGAATGTCATCTAACTTAGCTGGACTTAGACAACTCAACTTTGGTTGAGCTGCACCACTATTATCATTAATGCTTCTTGGAAAATTTCCTTCACATCCACCCAACACAGGTGAACAACTTGACGCATGAATATGTGCTCATTTATTTCCCTCATTTGAATACATAATTTGTGCTTTCTTCAAACTGATCTTTTTATTCCCTGCATTAGACTTTAGGACCACGGAATCCAACTGCTCAAGTGATGCTCCAAACTGTTGTTTATCCAAAACTTACCTAGAAGATGAATTAGAATACAAGAATCCATTTTCATTCCTCTCTTTTACAGCTACAGGACTTTGAATGACACTAGTACTAGCAAAAGTGGGAAGCATAAGAGACCTTTGTGAAGTAGGAAGGTGTTCCCTCTATGGACAGAGGAAACCCCTCTAGCCCTAGAATGGTTCTATTCATAGCAAAAACAAAACAACAATCCATTCCCTTAAATATTCATCATTGGAGGCCTACCTCAAACCGGTGGTTGATGAAGTTTTTGTTGTGCTTCTCTAGCTTCCGTTTATTTCTTTTCAATGAGCAATCAACTTGAAATACCACAAGAAAACAACAGAGCACATAAACGAGAACAATAATTATATATTTACTTGTAAAGTCAAGGAGTCACAAGCTATCAAGTAGATTATACACAAAATATAGGAAATTGTCACTACTTGTATTAAAAATGAAACAAGAGCAAACTTACAACCATGCCTTGACATTGCAAGTCTTCTCAGAGGGTCTAGTCAGTATGTTCCTTCAAGCATTCACTCTTAAGAATGGGTCTCCCAATATGACAATAGATCTCTCTCTCTCTATCAAGCCCTCATGTAAAGCTAATATACTCCACAACCTCTTATCAAACTATTAGCAATCCCACGCTTGCCACACTCACACCAAAGCTATCTACTTTACTTCAAACCAAACTCAAAACTAGCAGCGCCCAACTAAAGAACTAGTAGATCATAGCAATGGTGAGTGATTTTATAGGAGAATGAGTCTCCATGAGATGAGGGAGAGGGAACTTATCCTTAGGTGAGGTTGCACAAGAGGCAGAACCACCATCCCAGAGGAGGAAAGGCGACCCAAACTAACCCAACAACAAGTTCTAGAAACACCCAAAAGGCTGACTATTTGAACAAATTCGCCAAATCTGGATTGACGCATGTCATGAACTAAGGCTCAACGACAAAATCGCAAGGAGGAAATGCATTCAAACCAATCATCACAATAAATAGATGGGAGCCTTGCACCGAGCCCTAAAATCCGACCGTTGTCAGAAACATGTGTACACAAGCGATGATGTCACGACGATACTATTCATGACAAGGGATCATCACACATTTTGATGACTTATTAGCGACGATGCAGAAACTTAGGAGAAAAGGGTCAGTGTTCAGCATTAGAGAGCACTTTTTAATCTTTTGCATAAGTGGGAAGATATGGACATGTGTATTTGATACATGACATAGCAGAGGGACTGAGATGAGGACGGTGACAAATTATTGTGTAACAACCTTCCACAACCAAACTGCAAAAGAGCCGCTATCAACCATTTTGTCTGATAATTCAAAACCCTTAGATGTTTTTCTATTTTAGAAAGAATTTTCAAGGCTCGCTACAGTCTTTCTAAATTTTTTGTTAAAGCATGCCCGCAAAAGAAAATTCCATTGTGCTTAGCATCTGCAAGCTTGTAGCTAACAAAAAGAATATTCATGATGAGAGTTACTAGTTGAGACATTAATGTCATTGGTTTAATACTAGAATCCATCAATTCATTCATCAATGATGTGATAAGAGAGGGATCTATTTGATAGTAACTCCAAGAGGCATATGAAAGCCATACTTTAGGCATATTTAGACATAGAAGTGTAGCTTCTTCAATGGAAGCACCAACCACTACACATTTACTACCTGTCGATTTTGGAAACTGCAAAGGGATAAGAGTTGTTGGTTCTAGAAAACACCTGAGCAATTTCATCTATCACTACTCTACAACCACATCCAGTGAATCTTGCCTTTGTCATACACAGGAGCCAATCACTCAATTGATCATATCTTCTGATCCAAGAGCTAGTTTTTGGAGTGTGATATACCATCGAAAAGCTCTTTCCGAGCTTCTTCTGATGGACACACTTATGACATGTTTTATATTGAAAATCATGTGCAAAACATCTAATAAAATAGACATAATAAGATGCCCATTTTGATCACTAAAGGAAGGCCAAAGGACTAATTATAACAGTGGTGCCATCTGGGATTCATCCGAATTGGATCCATTAAAGACTGGCAAAGAACCATGATTGTATCAGGTTGGGACAAATCTTTAAAAATTAAAAAAAAAATGAACAAAGACACCCTGATCTAGTGGCAATGGCAGCTAACATGGAACGATGAGGACCTCGGTCAAAGCGTGCTAACTGAGGCCCATGGAGACTGCGTAGGAGGTCAAAGTAGCCCTTGGGAGCCCCGGATTGGGAAAAGGAGGTGATTTTTGATGCGCCTAGCACTAATCGCGCATCGCTGGGCAAACCAGGAGGAAATGGAGGAGCCTTAAGCACTTGGTCGTGTTGGGAGCTGGAGAACCGTGAGCAGAGAAACAAAAAGCGCTAAAAGCACAAAGGCGGGACCTGCATTCTGGAAACCGATGGTATTGATCGAGGAACCCTCAAACGGTAAACGATTTTGGAGAAGAACAGAGCGATCCTACTCAACGATCGATGCGTGGCGGCGAAGGTGAGAGAAAACCGTTGTTGATCACGTGCTATCGGTCGAGCAAGTCAACTGTGTGGGACGTACGTATGACGTTTGATTTGGAGGATCCCAGATCGGATGGCTGAGATTACACTCGATGGAGGAAGCATAATCAACATGGAATTAAGTCGTCTTCTAAAGGGATTTGGAATTTGTTTGACTGCCATGGTGGAGGAAGAACGCATCCACGACATAACTGAAGAAACGAACTGACAAGCAAGTTGGCGTTGTTCAGATGAGGACATGTGGCCACTCCCTGAGTGTTCATGCGGACGCCAAACATGGAACTCCAAGCACAGCTGAAGAAAGAAAATCGACAGAGGCGGAAGAGGAACCAAACAAGCATGGAAACGAATGGCTAAAAGCCATGAATAGAGACAAAATACACAACCAAGTTGAAGTGAGGTTTGAGAGACGAAGGAGAAAAGACCAGAATCTCGAGAGGAGGATGGGATACATAGAGAAGAAGGTAGTAAAGCAAGAGAAAAGCAGGATGAGATAGAGGGTCGAGCTGACACAGTGGTAGCATCGAGCACCACCGAGCTTGAGAGATTCGAGCCACCTCATAGAGGGATTTGTCTGGGTGGAGCACCACTGTAGACTAGAAGGTCATAGAGCTGGTGAGAAGAAGAGACTATGTACTATAGTGACTTGGGGAATCCAAGAACCACCCTACCAAGCAAAACCTGCTTCAAGAGAACTCACATTGAGTCCCTACATTGTAATTCTCTGTTTAAAGACACAATAAAACAAGGCCACCACTGAAAGCTGGACTAGAGACGTAACCCTGGAGAATAGGGTGAACTCCTTATTAAATTTCTTTTGTATTTATGGTTGCTTACTGTATTTCTCTATTGCCTTTCCATTTAAATGTCTGTGTATTGGCAATCTGATCGATCTGTTGCTTAAACAACACAGAACACACACCAGCACATGACTCTGTAATACCTTTTTTTAATAAAACTTCAACTGATGTCACTCATAGGGTGATTATCAGATCAAGTGGTATCAGAGCTCTAGGCTATAAGGTTAGACAAGCTTGTGTTGGTTTACCTGTGAATGCTCACTAGATCAAAGCTCAAATTAGGAGAAGGAGAGTTGGTGGAAACTAACCTTGAAATTGGGAGAGTCTATTCTTGAAAGACAATGTCAAAGGAAGGTTCTATAGGGCCAAATCCTCAATTCATAGAAAGTTTCCTAGCTATAAAGTCCATGGTAGAGGAAATGTATAGGGACTTTAGAAAGCATAAGGATGAAGATTCATCAGGCTCAAAGCAAGATAAAGAAAAGGATGAGTCTCATACCCATGACCACTCAAAAGGAAAAGGGAAAGATGAAAGCTTTCCTACACCTCCTAATAGCCTTGTTCATAATAAGAAAGCATATTTAATTAAACTAGATGTTAAATTTGATTTTCCTATATATGATGGAGAGCTAAATGCTGAAAAAGTTGGACAATTGGATTAGACAAATTGATGTGTATTGCAGGGTACAGAACATAAACTCGGACAAGAGTAAGATTCAGTTGGCAAGCTTATGCCTAGGATGCACTGCCTTGGCTTGGTGGGAAGGTAGAACCAAAGGTGATATGAAGCATGGTAAGACCATCTCTGTCTGGAGTGAATTTGTTGTCGCAATCAAAAAGTAGTTCTATCCATTGGCCTACATGCAACAAGCCATGATGAGTTGGCAAACTCTTTGGCAGTTGAAAGGGAAAAGTGTAGAAGGGTATACTCAAGAATTCAGAAAGAGAGCATTGGTGTTGGGTATCTCATTAGTATCACCGGAAACTCTTTTGAAGTACATTGGTGGTCTACAAAGATACATGAGGCATACCATCCTCATGTTTAATCCCACTATTATAGATGAGGTATCTGTACAAGCTACTCATCTAGAAGCTAGAGGAAAGAATGGAAATCTAGAATTTGGGGGACCATACCAACCCACTGTAAGCAAAAGCAAGGAGAAAAGAAAGCAGAAGTGGAAAGCAAGGAAGGCTAACATTCCACAGAAAAGCAAAGCTTCATGCACTCGCTGTAAAAAAGATGGGCATGATGATGAGCATTGTTGGATTCTGCATCCAGAGCTAAGACCTAAGAAGTCTGAGGGAAAGAAGTAGAAGACTGCTGCAGCTATTCAAAAAGATTTGGGGTCAGACTCGGGAGACGAAACAATCATTGCAGCCACAGGTATAAAAGGTAAGAATTCTAAAGCATCTACTAGTAATTCTGCTCAATCTGTTATTGATGAAGAACATGAGAGAAAAACACATGAGCTTTTCCATATTCGAGTTGTTTCCAAAAATCAAAAGATTAATACTTTGTTTGATAGTGGCTCACAAGTAAATCTAATTTCTGAAGAAATTGTAAAGAAATTGGGATTAGCAACTACACGTCATAAGAAACCATACCCATTAGGATGGTTGAATGATAAAGCACAACTACAAGTGACTAGACAGTGCAAACTCAAGTTTTCTTTTGGGTCAGCACTTGTAGATGAGGTTGAGTTAGATGTAATTCCTTTGGATATATGTGGAATTGTTTTAGGAAGTCCTTACTT